>RJWJ010001774.1:0-118344 GCA_004363605.1 Indri indri
GGGAAGGGAGCTGGTGTAGGGATGGACCCGAGCTATTTGCTAGAATTCTAGACAATTAGGGCAGATTCTAAGTACTGAAAGAACCCTACTCTGGCAGAACCACTGATGGTTTACCTGGAAGCAACTCGGGAGGGAGGCCTGGCCACTGCCCTCTTGTTCTTTCCTTTCGGGGGAACTGGACTTCACCCTGTTTTTCTCCTGCTTTTTCTGATTCCCTGACCAAGCTATTTACCTCCCCAGGATGCTCTGCTCCTGAGAGAGTGGTGATAACGCTGGGAGTCAGGTGTGTTTTCACCTCCCAGCCTGTCCCCATCATCGATTCAGTCTCAAGTCAAACAGTCTCTGGATTCAGCCTGTTTAATTTGGCTGAAGGAAAAGGGCCAGCCCTCTGATGATCAAATATGGGTCACAGGGAGGCTTCTCCCCTACCACAGGCTACGCAATTATTTATTTAAAAATAATTAACCAAGGATATCCGCAGGAAACAAAAGGCTTCTTTACAAGGGATCATGGCAGGAGAGAGGCAAGAGACATTTGTTAGAATCCAGGCAGCGTAGCCCTAGGCTGCTGTGGTTTTCACACTTTGTTTTCTTCCCCAACAGAACTTCATTATGTAAGAAATATAACGGGCCTAGACCTATGAATGTTACTTTAAAAGCCTCTGGCTAAGCAAGGGAGCCCTGACTGGGAATTAGGGGATCCCTGTTTTAATCTCAGCTCTGCTATCAATTTACTGGGCAGGCTCCAGCTTTCTCTTCTATCAGCAGGAGGACTGCCCACTGCAGGGAGGGGGCTGTTGTCATTGCAGTGTCATGGGGGCTAGGCACAAGGCTGCTCATCTCCTCCAGGTCCACCTGTAATCTCTCCCACTGATGCTTCTCTCACCAGGAATTTGGCAATTTCTGGACCCTGAGAGGGTCGTTGTACTCAGCCAGCCATCTTATACAGGGATGGGCGGGGGGATGGGGGACGGAGGAGAGTATATCACAAGGTGTCTGCGGGCAATACACCAAAAACAGGAGCTCTTGTTAGAGGAAGGAGAGGCCAAGTCCTTGTATATTTCACAAACTCAGAAGAGCACTTGAAATGAGAACAAAAATGGAGTGCAAAGTGTATAGGCTCACCTGCACCTCATCTTGACTCTACCATGTAATAGCTGTGTGACGTTGGGGAAGTTACTTAACCTCCCTGAGCTCCAGTTTCCTTATTGTTTACAATATCCACCTGTTAGGTCATTGGGAAGAAGACTGAATGAGTTAATGGATGTGAAAGTACCCAGACCATGCTTGCCACAGTGCCTTGGCATACAAGGGTTGCTCGAAACACATCAGTTCCTCTTACTTTGGGACTGTCTTTGTCTAAAAGACACTTTTAGAAAGGTTGAGATTACAAAACTTTATTGAGCACCTATGATGTACCAGGCACGGTGCTAGGGAGTCTGCATTAAGAAGTGGATTGGCATCTTCCCTTCTTCCTTCATCATTGCAAGCTCTGAAAATGAATATATAACAAGGGCTCTGGTTTAATATTGACTGGCCGAAGATGCCAAGTTATTAACCACAGAGGACCCATAGGAGAAACGACAATGGCAGATGGTAGCCATTCACCTTCCACTCTCTTCTTAGCTCAAGCCACTAATTGGCCCCATCCCCATCATTGGCCCTACGAACCGCAGCAAGTATGTCTAGCAGCAAAAGCCATCCCAGGTGGAGTCCAGAGACATCTCTGAGGCCCTGGTTAGGAGGTCATCTACTTTCTCTTGTTCCCAGGTCTCAGCATCATGGGCATTGGGTTATTTTTGAATTCCCAACAGCCTGTGGGACAGACACAGATCATTTGGCCTCTATGCAATGTGACTAGTCAGAAGTGTCAAAAACATGGAAGAAGTGTACGGTTCCAAGAAACCAGCATACCCCGCCCTGCCCTCCTGTGCCAGAACCATCTTCAGGGAGCTCTTCACACTGCTGCAGCCTGGGATTTCTTTCTAAAACAAAGTCACACCATGTCACTGCCCTGCCTGGAAACTTCCAATGGCTCCTCGCTGCTTTCTGGAAGAGACCCAACACCTGAGACTGGCAGAATTGGGCCTTCATGACTCCAGTTTGCATCATCTTTCACCATGCCCCATACAGCCCCACCAGAGTGCCTGCCATTTCTCAAATGGCTGGCCATCTCCTGCCTCTGTGCTCATGCTGTTCCTTCAGCCTGGAAAGCTCTTCTCTTCTTCTCTGTGCCACATCCTTTAAGAGAACTAAATGTCACCTCCTCTGAGAAGCTCTCCTTGATTCATCCTGGTAGGCAGCTGCTCCATCCTTTGTATTTTATATGTGCTAGAGACTTACAGCCAGAGTCAGGCACCCTCTACTCTGATGATACGTTTACTTCTCTCTCCCTCTTAAAGGAAGATGACATTTTACAACCTCACAGCCTAGTGGATTGCCTGGCACTGTGAATATTTATCGACTGAAGGAACGAAATCTCAGCTGCTTTGAGTACCCATGCCCCAGAACAAGGAGCATCACTTTTAGCAGGGAAAAATAAGGTCAGTTCTGTAGTAATTATTGAATTGAAAGTGTGAATCTATTCCAACTCTATTGATATATTAGGGAATAATTTGAGTGCAATGTGAATTTCACATTTAACAAACACTAGGTGAATTCAGAAACCTGCACCCAGCTGAATGCAGCCACACAGGAATGTACTAAACGCACCCTTGCATGCACACACATCCTTCCAACACTACCAGCTACCTCAGTTCACTGCACGTGCCTATAAGCCACATCCATCCACATGTGGAGTCACAACTGTCCTGCTGAGTTCAGATAATCCTCCCTCCATCACTTCCCAATAGCTCACAAGGTACAACGCTTCTGACGCCCACTTCCTTAGGCAAACTTCGAGTTCAAGTGCCATATTTACTGTTGCACAGCATTTATGTATTTCTTAACCATTTTACAGGTATAAAACTCTGGTAATGTTTTTATTGGATTCTTATCTTTTTAAAATGTGTCACTGAGGAAGTTTGTGAGTGTTGTGTCCTTAACCCTGGTTTTCCCACAAGCCTTGTGGTTTTTATGGGTGATTTTTAGGATGCATATGTTGGCTTATACAGAACCGACCGTGTATACGTATCAAAAGACAGACACAACTGCCTTACAGGGGGACCCCAGAGAGCAGCTGCTCAGAGTGTCATTAACCACAGAGACTTTTCATAAACTTGTGCTTCAGGGGCTTAGAACTACAGCCCTAGAAACCTAATCTAGGCTCTAAGAGCTTCAAAAACCAGCTGAGACCCCAATTCCACAATTCCAGAGATTAACAAGGCACCAACCTCTAGATATTTTAACAATCAATCTCTCTCTCTCCCTCCCCCACCCCATGCCTTAACTCTCTGATGATTCCGGGACAGTCAACTTTTGGGCCTTGGCATTTTTGTTTGTGAAATGGGCATACAGGTCTCCCTTCAGAAGGCAGAGTGATGAATGAACAAAATAATGTCAGAGAAACGCTGGGTTCTTCTAGGAGAGAAAATGCTGGGTAAACAGAAGAGCAAAGTCAGCCACAAAAGCATGACCAGAATTGCTCTTTTAGTAAGAACAGAGGAGGGAAATGGAGACTCCTGGGCCATGTGGGGCTCAGCTTGCTCCCCATGTGGCCATTGGCACTGAAGCCTGGGAGTTCCTCTCACTGGGATCTGTGAGCTGCACCCAGAGTCTAGGGGGATGCCTTTCACCCTTGACATTTCAGAGCCAACCTCCCATCCCTGATAATGCAGGAATGTTCCTCTGGCTGGTGGACCTCTGCCAGCGCCGAGTCCCAGCCACCAACAGAGTAAACATTACTCAACTGGCCGGGGCTCTGTCACACACATTCTTCCCCTGTGTTCCTAACCTCACGCAGAGCGCAGCCCAACCCCGTTGGGTCTGGAAACTGGGAATTTAAACTCAGGCAGGAGGGAGCATGCAAAGGAGAAAGCTCTTCCAAAAGGAAATAACCGTGTCCATAAATTATGGGTAGACAGAGCTGTCTTTCCTATGAAGCCAAAATATTGTGTTGGGGAGAGTACTGTGTCCTGATAGTTCCGCCTTCTCCCTAAACACAAGTTCCTTTTTTTGAGGACAGAGACAGACAGACAAATAATTCAGTCCAGTGAATTTCTGAGATGCTCATTTGGAATAAAAGAATGTGAACAATTCCCCAGCTTGAAACTGGTAGCTTCAGAAACAAAAACTTTCAAATGAGTTAGCATTGCTGCCTCAGTTTCTACATTTGTAAGACAGGACTTTTGCCAGTTCTTATTAATATTTCCTCCTCTCTGAGGATAAACATTCATGTTTGCAAAGAGTTTAGGAGATTAAAAATCTGAAAGTCTGGGAGGAAAAAGCTGATGCAAGATGAAAGCATTTTAAACACTGGACCGGTTTCAATTCCAGATCTCTTTCCACCTAAGGTGGCTTAGTTAGGAGCTTGATTCATAAGAGGAGAAACACAGACAGGCCTGCAAGGATGGTAAACATTCTTGACTCAAGGAGTAAAAGTTGAGTGATACTTAAGGGAAGCCCACAAACTGGTTTTCTTATAAAAATCAAAGTAAATGTAACTAAGAAAAGAAAAAGAAATAGTCTTCCGTCAAAAGCTTCTTAGATGAGAACAGAAGCTAATCTGCACAGTGCACCTGAAAAAAATTGCACACGTGTGGAGGGAGAAGAGCAGCAGAAACTCTGGGTGTCCTCTCCCGCAAGGTCTACCTCTGCCACCCTGCCTTGTCCTTACCAGAGAGCCGGTTTCTGCAGGCAAACATCACGTGGTTTGCAAGGAACACTTCAGCCTGGAGACTGTTGCTGCAGGTAAAAGAAACCAGCCGGCCCTAGAGGACTGGGCAGTCTGTACGTACGTATTTTATACTGCCTGCTTTTCAGTGTGTCAAAGATGCCCATTCAACAGAGTGGGAAACTGAGGTTTGGGGAGGACAAGGTCATTTTCACTACTTCTCGCTAGGGGTCTCCCAGCCAGTCAGTGGTATTTCAGAGCTGACCCTTCTCCCTCTTCTGCATAAGCCCCAAGTAGACTCCGGATATGTTGAGCCTCCCCTTCATAATAGTTTGAAATGATTTTATGGTTTGTTTACTTGTTTCTTGGCTGCAACCCTCAGTGGAATGTAAGTAACCCCATGAGGGCAGGACCTTGTCTGTCCTCTCCATCATCTCCTCGGCGCCCTGCACAGAGCCCAGCCCGTGCTAGGCACCCAGCAAACGTCTGCTGAAGGAATAAATGGTGAACAAACGACTGTGCTCCAACTCAGACTGGGGCTCCACACGCCCTTCACCTTTAGTCTGTTGAGCTGAGTGGCGGCAAAGTGAATGTGGTATATAATTTATCCTCTAAATCTCCTGGTTTTTCTGTGGGGAGGGGGAGGCAGGCATTCTTTTTAAGAAGGGAGAAGAGAAGGAAAGAGAGAGATTAAAATGAATCAAAATGCAAGAAACGGTATTGACAGATTTGGGCAGTTTCTCGTTTAAAGGCACGAGGTGGGTGCGGTGAAGAGCAAGAATGATGCAGCAGGACTTCCTCCTCACACTGAGATCTGGGACAGTCGGTGCTTTATCTTGTGCAAAAATGGCCAAGGGGATGCCTGTGGAAATGACCCACTCTCTGCTTCTTGAGGCGTAAGCATAACACCTATTACCTAGGGCTCCTTAAGGGAGGTGGGTGGATGCTTCCATTAGCCCAGGCTGACCTTCTCTAAAGGTTTTAGGCTGTGGGTAGGAACCCCAAATGTAGACTTACTATGTTAGAACCCAGTTTGTGGCCCACTGGGTTGATTGGGGATAAGGAGAAGGGTCGATTAATGAGAACTTACTGTGGCAACCTAAGTAACTTAAATGCCTTTTTCTCCAAAGAAACCAGGGTAACACTGGGAAGGGTTAATGGTGGACATGGTTAGGCCTAAAGGCTGGGAGGACAGACAGTGCCCTGCTGCAGTCTGGCTCCTGGGGTCTGGTCTTTTCTGAGAAGCTGTCTTTGCGGGCAGGAATAATATGGCTACAACAAAGGCCCTAGGCTTGGCTGACAAGGGGAATGGTGATGCTCCTAGCGGGTCTGGGCAATGGGGAGAAAGGCTATAAAGCCATCAGCAGCCTGAGCCACTGGGTATCCACACAAAAGTAGGGCCCTATAAACAGACATCTGTATTGTGACTGAAGGGCTAATAAAATTGCCTTAGAAAAGGGAGGTTTTCCACTGCAGCCTATTCATAAGCAGGACCCTACTGGGAGCTGATACCCAGGAAGAAGATCCTTTGAGGATTGGCAAGTATCAGAGCTGCCTCATTATGGGGGTTTGCCTGGCCAGACCCCAGCCTCTTCATCACTGTCGCTGAGGACATCTCCATCAGCATCATTATCATCATCATCATCACCATCATCATGACAGATAGCCACAGATCCCCCGGCAGGCCCGTGGATGCTGGGTCCAGGGAGCACCAGGTATTGGGTACTGAGACCTCAGAAGGTGGATGATTACTGGTTTCCATTCTGCTGGGAGAGCAGGAGCACCCGTTAAGTGCTCAGGGAGCACCACCAGAGAACCAATGGCTGCCTAGAGCTGGCAGTTTTGTTTCTGTCTCTGATTTGCAGTGAATCCAATCCCTTTTCTAGACCCCACTTTGCTCAATGGAAACTCAAGAGGAGTAGTTCTCACTCTTTTCTTGTCCTAGGGATATTGGTAAGAGATTATAAAAGAGGTAGAAAAGATTATAAAAGCAGTAAACATTAAGCTAACTAGTAGAACTAAACTAAACGAATAGACTAAGCTAATAAACTAAACTAGGGGAAACTAAACTAGTAGAACATTAGAAAGAGTCATAATATATTCTTTGAAAACTTTCTGATAGCATTTAATGTTGACATTATTTTTGTGAACTGTATGTTCTAGTTAAGCAGTGTTAATGGGGGTTGACCTGGATAAGACTGTTTCTAGAAAAGAGAAAATATGCTTCAAATAATAATATATACATATATTATGTAAAATAAACTAATTCCACGCCCAGTTTAACTCCAAAACTGGATACCAAACTTATAAAACAGAGGGTTTATGCATTAAGCTTTGACAGGAAGCAATCTATAATAGATATCTTCATTCCACAATATATGGAGTATCTCGTGTGCCAGGCACAGACAGGGCTGTGGGCTGGAGACATAGTGGTGAAGAAATTCAACTCATGCTTAGATGTTGGTACAGCCCACAGTTCTACCACTCAGGATACATACATAGTGAGCTAGGTCTTTAGAGACTTCAGGAACCTTCTTTTTCACAGTAAGAATAAGGCTTACAGGTGGATATGAAAACTTATATTTCACCTAGATTCTAGACAAGCAGTTCCCAACCTTTTTGGCACCAGGGACCGGTGGCACGGAAGACAATTTTTCCACGAACCCTGGAGTGGGGGAATGGTGAGCGACGGGGAGCAGCTGTAAATACAGATGAAGCTTCGCTCGCTCACCCGCCACTCACCTCCTGCTGGTTCCTAACGGGCCACAGACCTGAATCAGTCCATGGCCCCAGGGGTTGGGGACCGCAGTTCTAGACAAGAAGGAGGACATATTTCTGTTTCCATCCATAAAACACTTAGAGATAAATTAAGCACTTGCTTTGCACCCACCATGCAAACTGATGTTACACCAATAGGAGATGTCATTTAGGGGTTTTCCGCCCTCGCTGAATAAGAACTCACTTGGGCTTCATTGCCAACCCAGTCCAACAGGTGCTGACCGGGAAGAGGCACCCTGCAGTGGACAGGGTCAGAAGGCATGGGCATGCAGGCTGCCACTCAAAGGCTCTGAAAGTGTTAACTTCCAGCAGTTATAGGTGTCTCGTTTATACCCATCATAAATCTGTTTATTGTGACTGGTCCCACCCAATCTGCTGGTGCTGTAAAGCTCTAATGATCCCTAATAAAGGTGGAAGGCTTCTAACAACACACAGTTCCTGAAATGGGGAAGGAGCGAGGGAGTGAGGGAGCGAAGGAGGGAGAGAGACAGATGATGAGCTTAACAATAAAATATCACAATGGAGAACCTCCCTCCGCACTTCAAGCAGCAGAGTCCTGGGCCCCCCTGAGCCTGGATGCAACATATAAGCTCCAGACAATAACCTGTGAGAGCTGAAAGGCCCTCATCCAAGACCCTCCATTTGCCAGAATCCCCAAGAAGTTAAATGATTCACCCAAGGTCACCCCTGCTTCTTAGTGGCTCTGGTCTCTTGAATCGTGGTCCAGGGCTCCTCACCCCAGCTGCCTCTCCTCTCCCGACTCAGCAAGTGAGCATCAGGATTATCACCAACCCCTCCAGAACTCTCCTGCTCTATCTGGCCTAGCAATGTCTAGCAATGTCTAGGCCAGATAGAGCAGGAGCTCTAAATCCAAATCTCTTACGGCTTTTGTTAAAACTTCCCATGCCTGATCCCCTGCCCTCCCTCGTCAACCCCTGCCAATTCTGATTCTAAAGGTCTGGGTGGGTGGGGGAGACAAGTCTATTTTTAACGAGCTTTCTGGGTGACTTTTATGTGGTCTAGGAAGCAGATTTGAGAACCAGAGACCTTGCCAATACTTGGGTTTCATTATTTCTGATGTCTCAAACAACAAGCAGGTTCATGGAAAGGGAAATTCTTCCAGGGTGAAACTGCAAAGCCATACCCTTGTCAAAAACCAAGGGAGATCCAAAGTTCTTTCTCTCTCTCAACACCCTGAAGGTTCCCAAGTAATCTGATAACACTGCAATGGCAGCTAACCTTCCTCGTCAGGCACTGAGCTTGGCACTGGGTGTGTTTTATCACATTTAAGCCTCACAATAGCCCTAGGCAGATAGGTATTGTGATCTGTATTTTATAGATGAAGAAACTGAGGCACAAAGAAGCTAATGACTTGTTTGAGGCCGCAGTGCCAGATAGTGACAGCACCACAATTTAAACCAAGCCTGTTTTGGGCACCACACCTTGCTACCCAGACACGACCATCTGAGTATGGTCCCAAGAAGGGACTGCTGGTACTAGCTCACCCTGGGTCATATAGACCTCCCTTGGGGAAAGTCATCAAATGCTAAAGACCATCTACACATTGGGAAGAACATGCAGAACACAAATCTGGAGAAACTTAGCTCTTGACTTCCCTAAAGCATTAGAGAGATCCTCCCTTGCTGGTTGACTCACACAAGTGTGCAATTGCGGAGGCTGCTGGAGTCACAGCAGAGGCTAACAGGAAAGTATCTTAAGCAGATGCATGCTCACTGGTAGAGAGAACTGGCTTCCAGAAAGTCCTTAGGAACTTCTAAGGTTTCCCTATGCTCACTGCTGGGTTGTGTGAACCCTCCCCTTCTTAATGCTCCTTTGCCTGAAGTTTAGGGGAGCTTCCCTTCCAAGAACAAAGGCCATTAAGCTTCTTAGATGTGGCCTCTACCAGGAACATTCCACACCCTCTCTAATTGGCAGGTTCCCAGGGCTAATTACTGACAAGCAATATACACAAGCAGGGTACTCACACCTCCTTTAATTAAAGGAGGAAAATGCCCTGTTAGGTGCAGGAAATTCATGGTCATCTTATGAACCTGACCTCCTGCTACATGGCCATGAACCTCCCCCTACCAATCCATGGCACTTTCCAGCTTCCTCTCACTGTTTCCTGTGGCACTTGATATGCTTTATGGATGTCACAGAGCAGTCCTAGGAAGAATGGGAAACTGCTTCATACCCAACGTGTTGTAAGAAGCCAGCTTGTGTTTTGCTGCAAACACCAAGATAAATATTGAGTTGGAAATACTCAAATTCTTTAAAAATCAGAATTGAATGAAACTTCCAAGAGGGACAGGGAAAGAGGGAAAAAAACAAGGCTCTGCAAAGAATGATAATAGCTACTATTTATGAGAGCCTGTTTTACATATATATATATCATCTCATTTAATTCTTCTAGCATCTGCATGAGTGGGTGTCCTCACACATTGAGAAACCGGGGCTCAGAGATTCCAGAGACTTGCCCAGGGTCACACAGCAGTAAGGATGAGGTTGGAATTCAGGTCTGCCTTCATAGCCTATGACTTTGTTGCTCTGCCCACTGGATTTAAAAGAGTATTTTCCCAGGGTGTCTTTAGAACATATTAAATGTCGGGGTTGATGATGGTGAGGCCAAAGCAGGTTGAGAGACAAAGGGAAATTAATTGCTAATCAAGTAGCTTCAGGAGCCCCTCCCCCCATCCCACTACTCAAAATGTGGACACTGGACCATCTTCTTTAATAGCACCTGGGAACTTGTTAAAAATGCGAAACTCGGGCCTCACCCCAGGCCTACAGAATCTGAACCTGCATTTTAACATATTAATATCTCCAGGTAATCGGCACACACTGTAACACTGGAGAAGCTCTATCTCAGAGCCGATTCTCAAACTTAGTTGCACATTGGAATCACCTGGAAAGTTTTAACAACTACTGATGCCTGGTCCCACTCCCCAGAGATTTTGATTTAATAGATCTGGGGTGCAGCCTGGGTATTGGGATTTTTTAGAAGCTCCCCAGGTGATTCTAAAGTGTGGCAAAATTTAAGAACTATTGTCCTGGTGGGGTGGTGGGAGTGTCAGTAAACTGTGGTCTGTTGGCCAAAGCAGCCTGTTTTTGTATGACCCACGAGCTGAAAATGGTTTTTAAGTTTTGAAATAGTTGGAAAAAATTTTTAAAAAAGGATATATCATGATATGTGAAAATTATATGAAATTCACATTTCAGTTCCCATAAATAAAGTTTTATTGGAAGATAGCTATGTTCATTCATTTACGTATGGTCTATGGCTGCTTTTGTGCTAAAAGGCAGAATTGAGTAGCTGTAACTGAGACAGTATGTCCCGAAAAGTTTAAAATATTTACTATCCAGCTCTTTATAGAAAAAGTTTGCCAACACCTGTTCTAGAGTATTTGTGAACAGCTAGGATGATAACCATGACTGACAGCTTCATTTAACTTTATTTTTGGGCTATGTTCCTTTTATATATACAGTATGTGTATTTATATTATATATATATGTATATGTATATTTTCTCTCTCTGTCTTCCTCATTTGTGCTTCCCCCTTGAAAAGTGGGTAGCGGCATAAGGCCAGATCTTGTTCCTTTCCATTAAGCAGGTAGCTTCAAAGGCCCTTGCTGCCTCTCTGCGCACCTCTGGTGCTTAATTCTGTCCAAGTTCCTGTCACTTCCCATCAAACCTTCTGCAAACAGATTCCAAGAGCACTTCTCCCATAAGCTGCAGGCCAGGGCTGTGTGCTTGCAGGCAGCTTCCTTCCTCCTCAGAGCTAACTGGAGACGGCAAGGAGTCCTTGAATCCTCTGAGGATCCTTCAGGGGGATTAGGCATGACCAGCAGGGCTGCTTTAGGTGATAGGACTCCAGTATCTCCTGGCCCCTTTGTGCAGAGGCTGGGAGCCCCACCAGCCCAGCAGCCCGGTCTCTTTGTATGCAGACCAGGGTTGGTCCCCTATCAGGGGGTGGCTGACAGCAGAATGCCCTGAAGGCCGGGTCTCTTAATCTCATTAATATCCTGATTGTCTTCCCCAATCTGGTGGCAGCCGATGGGTGGTACCCACAAGATAAAATGACCTTCAAATTCAAGAGATAAAACAGCAGCCAGATAAAGTCCCTACATCAGAGAACACTGGAGCCATGTTCACCAGTGAACCCCATGGCAGTAGGAAAGTGTTTCCTACAATAGCAAACATTTCTAGGCAGGATTTGTCTCTCTTCTGAACTGAAATAATCTGTTACTTAGGGACAATGGGGCTTATTTACTGTGGGGACCTTTGCTGCTGAGATGAATATTTTTACGACTGCCCTCATAAACCCCCTCCCCTTGTCTGCTGCCCAGGGAGAGGGCGGAGCTCCCAGAGGTGAACTGAGGTGCCCGCGCTGTCTCCGAAGCCCTATTAAGTTGTTAAGGCATTTAGTGCCCCAGACAGTGCCGACTGCAAGGGCAGTTCAAATCCCCACACAGATGGGAATGGGGTCTTGAAAGCGGGGGCTTTGATTTCTTCCCTGGGCAGAGCAGAGAATCCACCTTGGTCAGGGCAATGGTTAAGGAGGAAGCAGTAAACTAGCCAGATTGAAAGACCCCCCCACCCTTACCCCACCTCTTTGGCCATGGTCTCCCAAAGCCTCTGTGTCATTCAGCGGGGGACAGTAGGAATATGGGAAAAGAAGGCCCCATGAAGGGACTAATTGATTGATTTTGTGTGTGTGTGTGTGTGTGTGTGTGTGTGTATTGGTTTTCATGCCTGAAAAGTTCTTAGCATCTGCATGAAGCAAAAAGAGATGGACAAGATGTGACGGCTCAAAACCTATCCCTACTACTTACTAACTATATGAACTCGGGCAAATTACTTACATTCTAAATATCTCACTTTCCTTGATTGTAAAATGGAGGATAACAATACAGACGGTTTCTACCCTGCAAGGTTATTGCGAAGGTTAAACAGGATGATGCAGGCAGGTGCTCATCCGAGGGCCTGGTACCCAGGAGTGCTCTATCAACACTGGCTACTACAATTCCTCACTTTAGTCACAGCCTTGCCACAGGAAACTTTTGAGATTTCCTTGGGTCCTGCAGATGTCAGCGTCAGGGAAAACAGCAGCTCACACAGGTACCCTGGCCCGGAGTTTGGCTCATCTAAGACCCGGGGTAGATCCATGCAGGCAACTCGGGCGGAGGTGTGAAGGGGATGAGGGAGAGGCAAGAGGCAGGGTTCTCTGTTGTTCAAGCTCTGACCCACATCAGGGAAGTCAAGTCCACTGGGCTTGGACAGCGAGGGGCAGAGTTCAAAGGGAGGGCGGAGTAGCTGCGCAGAAATAAATGTCTCCTCTCGGGTAAAGAGGGCATGTTCTGGATCTCTGGAAGTTGTCCTGGAGAGGCCTCTTCTCTTCTCCGTGCCTCACTTTCTTTCCAGAAATGAGTCCCCACTTCCTTCTTGAAAGGTGATACGAAAGTGAGGACATCATGTGGGAGAGTGAGGGCTGATGAAGGCCTTTTACCCCTCCCTCTGCCTCCTCAAGGCGGTGGCCAGGTGAGTTTGCCGCAGACTGGAGCAAAGGGTACAGGGAACAAGGCCACCACAGATCACGCAGCAGATACCACGCTTGGGCCAAGGCTAGCCTAGTTTCCGTCCCACGCCACTTCCTCCTCCAGCCAATCAATACAAGCACCAGTCTCCAACCAGTGCTTTTCCCTGCTGCAGCCCTGCCCTCTGACCTTTCGGGGGCCTTTCTCTTGATTCATCTCTAGAATGGAGGTAGAGGCCATCACTCCGGGCCTGCTCAATGGCCTCAGAATGGGCTGTCATGGGGCCTATAACCAGGGACAGCTCCTGCTGGCCGGAGCTGGAATGGGGGGTGAGGGCAGATAAAGGCCTTCCTGGCTGAAGATAAATGGCTGCCCGCAGCCTGCTACAGTAACTTCAGGCCCCCGAGAAGAGCAAACAAAGGGTGCCCCTGTGACACTCACTGCAAAGATGAAGGCCCATCAGCGCGGCCAGGCTGGTTCAAAGCCCCAACTTAATTGTCAATTAAGCATGCATGAGGGGGACAAAGCCATGACAACCCCTGGCTGCATGCTGGTACGTGATTGTAAAGCCGAGGAGGGGTAACGCAGAAAACAGCTGATTCTGCTGACAGTGTGTTTGTAGGGCACCTTGTAACCAATCAGCCGCTGACAGAGGCAAAGTGCTCCTCCTGCCACCTCTATTGTGCCGGACATTCCAGGACCAGGGTCACACTGTGGTCATCGTGGGCAAGTGGGCCACAGTGTGGTGAGCATGGCCGGGAGGGAAGGGGCTTGGTTAGAGAAAGGGGGCTCTGCCTCTCTAGGAAGAGGGTTCTAGGGGGAGATTCATAGGCAAGTGCCGCCAGCCCTCCCGGCTCAGGTGCTGGAGCTGGGGAGGAGAGAGGGCAGGGAGTGGGGGTGGGAGACTGGAGCCTCGCGCCCCCCTGCTCAGCCTTAGAGGTTGCCAGTGCTGACTCTAGATGTTGGTTTCTCCTCGGCAACACACAGAGTTCTTTTTCTATTCTGCATTCAGTTACACTTTGGGTTTGGTTAGAGACCACACCTCGGCTGCTGACGCTGTGATGGGAAGTGCACTGCGCAGCTCTACAGACAAAGGCCTTTGCACGCTGGACTTCGGCCTGCTGTCTGCCCGGGTGCATTGCCTAGGAGCCCTGTCACGGAGCAGGCACCATCCCGGCAGCCTGAGACACAGACACAGGGCTCCGGGCCCAGCATCTTGCACCCCGGGCACCAGCACAGTGGCAGCCTCTGCTTCCAGCCCCAGGGCCAGGACGCATCTCACTGCCCCTTAGGAATAATGCCCCGGTGTGTGAAATTAAAAAGAAAATGGACTTCTGCTGCCTGCCATTCTTTCCATTGCCACTTGTTTAGCCCTCTCTAATGACAAGAGCGATAATGGTGATGGTAGTGTGCGTTATTGGGCAAAGTGGTGTTTACGCATCCACCCACTGAATCCTCCCATGAGGTAGGCACTTATTTCTCCATTTTATAGACAAGAAACTCAGACTCAGCAAAGTTATATGAATTAGCCCAGTTATAGCCCGGCTGGTTAGAACCAAGATTCAAAATTATACCCACAGAAGCCAGTCTGTGGGACAAGGACCAACTTGAAGAGCCCTGAGTGAAATCTAAGGCAGAGGGGAAAGCAGCCACTGAGCATTTACAGAGTGTCCCATAAGTGCTGCTCCAGAACTAGCAGAAGGATCTCTGCCTCCCCAGAGAGACCCACAAAGCCCCCAAGACAACCTTGATCCCCTACTAGACAACAGGGCCCAAGAGGGCAGGGATGTGTGTCTCATTCACCACAAGCCCACGGCCAGGACTTGGTGAGCACTCAAGGCACGTTTGTGCCGCGGGAAAGTATGGATTGGGAATCTGCAGACCTGAGTTCTAGCCCTTGTTGTTTTGCTACTGTCGCTCTGTGTAACTTGGCAAATCACTACCTCTTTCTGGGCCTCTGTTTCTTTTGTCCAAGTTACTCTGAATTCTAACATTTCATGATTTTTAAAAACTTCCGGGCTTCTGGTGCACTCCAGAGAAGCCCTTCCAGTGGGTCATGCCTCGCTTAGACTCCGCTCCGAGGGGTCCCTGGGCTGCGTTTCCTGTTCACTGTGCCCAGGTTCCAGTACCTGTTCCCCGTCCCACCGGCCCTAGCTCTCCGTGTCTCCTGTCAGAATACAGAATGCCTAAGCTAATGACCCCGTGGTGACCTCGGCACAACCCCAGCTTGTCAGAAAGCTGCTGGGCCTTTGTTTGGCTTGTAGGCTCCCTGACTTTGGTGTGGAGATCACAGGTCCCAGCACAATGGCCATTGTCTTCTCAATAATGCCCCTTGCCCCAGCCACGCCCCCTGCAGCTCCCAGATCCAGCTCCGTGGATCACTGTGGTGGGCAAGTGCTCTGCTCCCACTCAGTGCCAGCCGCACGCCACTCGCCGCTGCCGTCTGAACCCTGCTTTGAATTTCCGTAAAGGGGCTAAGTTACTAGGCAATCAGGCCAGAATTTGTCTGGGGGCTTCTCTCCCTCCCAAGAGTAGCCCAGATTTTCCCCCAGTGTGGCCGAGCCCTTCTCTTCTATGGGAGCAGGACCTAGAGGACTCCCAGCCCCAGGCCAGGTTTCGTGCTGGGCACCATCAGGCTCCCAGGGACTCTTGGGGAGGACATGCTATGGGAGGCATGGGGCAAATCTTGTGTACTGCCCAGCTGGTGGCTCTGAGCCTGTCCTAGTGGTTTTGATCACCCACCCCCAACATTTGGATCAACTCCCAGCTCTTGGACCTTTCCCATCTGAAGGGCAACCAGCCGGCAATGGGAGGAACAGGTTTCAGAATCACCCCAGAGTTAGAGACGGTGCTTGGCTTTCCTTTTGCAAGCCCTTCTGCAGAGCAGGCAGGAGACTGTGCCACACTTTGTCCACATGGGCACCAAACAGACTCCAATAAGCAGGCCAATTTTGGGAGGCCAGTTTTCCAGGAAGAACTAAAACCCAGAGGAAGCGCTCAATCCCAGCCTGTGCCTGCCACAGTGCTCAACATAGAGGGGTGCTTTCCCCCAACAAGGGTGTAGGATTCTACTCCAACAAGCCCAAACCCCACAGCAGAGCGATTCTAACCTGGGCCAGGGCCTGGCACACAGTAGCACTTAATCAGGCACGATCAAGTAGGTACTCAATCGATTTTGGCCAACTCATCAATACACAGATTTCAAGGTGACTGACCCCACCCTAACCCTGATGGAGCACAGAAGCCAACAAGCAGAGGCTGCCAATAGAGTTGGCCCTTCCCTAAAGGCCACTGGGCTTCTCCTGCTGGAACTGGATAGAGTGCTGGGGTAGGATGTGGCCAGGGCTGGAGGAGGGTGGCCAGAGGGCCATTCTCCGTTACAGTGATGGATGGTGCATGATTGCAACCCCTCTGCCTGCAGTTTGGACCTGGCACACCAATAAGGCAGCCTTCCCAGCGCATGATCTGATGGCTGCACTGACCGCTGAGTCAGCAGCCACACAGGGAGAAGACAGACGGAGAAGAACAGGGTGGAGGGCTCCCTGGAGGCCCAGCTATTCCTTACACACGATGGTTAAGCAAGGAGCTGGAGGAAATCTGACCAGAGCCACAAGCTATTTTCACAAGAATATTCTGGCAATGAGAGAAGAGCAGCCCTAGGACCATTCCAAACCATTTGCTCCTCTGAAAACTCTTGAACCAGAGGAGACCCTTGGGAGAACCTTGGTTGGGTTGCTGAGGCGGTGAGGCCAGGCCCCTGCTTACCTGACAGCTTGTTTGGAGGAGAGGCGCTGGGCTGGTGGTGGGGGGAGCCGTGGGAGAGCAGGGGGTTCAGGCTGTGCGTCTGGTTGGAGCTATAGGCGTCCATGGCCAGCTTCTGCCGGAACGCCTCCTCCTTCCTGCGGTTTGCAAACCAGTTGTAGACACGGACCTCAGTGACCAAGTTGGAGCCCAGGCCATGGGCTTTGGAGGGGGACACGCCTCGCTGCAAACATTCTGCCCTGGGGATGGACGGAAGGGAGACGGTGAGTGAGGGTGGCAGGGTCTTGGTTAGGAGTATGAGGGGGCTGAGGGTCGAGTGGGAGGCTGGGGAGAAGCCTGTCCCAAGAAAAGGTTGATCCGTGAAGATGTCTGATGAAGATGGCTGGAGCGGGTCTGGACACAGGAACAGAGCAAGCTACAGGGGCTTGGGCCTCTGGTGTGGCTCCCGAAGCCAGGCAGGCAGTTCAGGGGGGACATCCAGATGGGGCCTCCTGACACCTCCTTATTTAGGCATCCCACCCACCACAAGAAAGTCAAAGTCCTTTGCTGGCTCTGAGTCCCTTTAAAGCGCTCTGAGAGACTTCCGGTCCTTCAGGGTTTGGACTCCCCAAAAGGGTGCCAGGAAGCCAGATTCCTTGTCTGCACCTCAGGAATCCCCTTTAAAAGGCAGGCCAGGTGGAACACAAAGGGAGGCACCCAGAGATGGCTGGTTTCTAGTTTTATCAGTGCTGGTGAAACCCCAAGCCCAGGTGTGAGATGTTCTCAGACACCTCTGGGTGCTGTGGGGCTTCTCATTAGCAGGGAGACAGGGCACAGCCTGAGGACTCTGCGGCACACACAGGCCAAGTGTTCTGCCTCCCTGCTTCCCAGCCTGACCTCCCTGGCTGCAGCCTTCCGTTGCCAAACAGCCCGGAGACAGAGAGACAGCCCACAGGCCTTGGCCAGAGCAAAAAGCCAAATTTTTAGAAAGTCAATATTGGAGTCTAAGAGGACAGGGCAGGAATGAAATAAAAAGATATCCCAAGGATTTCTAATAATTTTTTAAAAATTACATGTAGTTAAGATGCAAAAAGAACTCCAGTGGGTCAGTGTGGGCAGAGTGGACTGAACAGATCTAATTCTTATTTTCTAGCCAAGTTGCCTGGTGTATGACAATAGGGAGAGGCCAGAGCTAGAGCCTGTGGCTAAGGGATAGTTTTGCCCTGGCCTGTACGGAAGTCAAACACATGATTTTCACTTCACTGGAATCGTATTTTATGCCAACATTCTCAAGAGTTTCTTCCCTAGATTAGCAATACATGGGAATGTTAGTAAGTATTCACAGAAGGAAGGTTCCATGGTTAACAACCAATTCGACAAAGCTAAGTGAGTTTCTGGACTGCAGGACTTCTCAGAGCCTCTAATATATTAATATATGTTGTGATTCTCTAAGAGGAAGTATCCATCTGATGATTCTCTAATGTATTTATTAGTGAACTGAAACTGGGGTTCTGTGGAACACACTTTGGGAAACCTTGATTTAGCCACACTTATCTGGATAATTAGTGTCTCAATATCCCAGGACCGAGGGGCTAGATCTTGGGTCCATGTTCTTGCCCGCCTGCTCGGACCGAGCTTCTGGTGGTGTTACCTGTTGCATTCCTCCACTAAGGCCTCTCTCTCTTCCTTGCTGGGGTTCTTTTGCCGGTCGTAGGCCTGGTACAAGATTTGCTGGGATGCAGGACCCCATTTGAACCGGTTGCGGCGCATCTTCTTGTTGGTGGGCTCAGAGCAGGCGTCATCGGACTGCCCAGGCCCCTGGCTCTGTTGACTGAACTCTGGAAAGAGAAACAGCAGCTGATCCTGACTGCTTTTGTCTGTCATATTTCCAGAACTCTGGACTGTCTGGTTGAATTCTGAAAAGAGAAAGGAGTAGATTTGATAGCGTCTGTAGCCTTCACTCAGCAGACAGACAGACAGACAGACAATGGACAAAGACACCTTTTTCCCTCTCCCCTAAGGTTTGCAATCTGTTCCTATTGCATGTGAGGCCACAGAGGGGAGGCCTCCCCACAGGCCCCTACCGCCCACCCTAGTTCCTCCAGCAGAACCACCCTTCTCCTTTCTTTGCAGGGGCTCAAATGTAGCCAACCATTGTTCTAAGAAAATTAATTTTTTTCCTTTGGCTCCCTGGCTTTCAGACATGAAGCAACACTCTGAACCCTGAACTCTTATATTTTGTTGTCAAGTGTATGAGCTCAGCCAGGTCCCAGATCTAGGGGGAAATTGCTCAAAGATATAATTTCCACTTAGCCAAAATATTCAGAGACTGTGAGTAGCTCTCCCCACCCCTCCTGTCTCCTCATATATCCTAGTTACCTATATTATAATATTAGGTTCTTAGGAAAACCCACAACCCAAAACTTTTTGAATAATGCTTTGAAATTAACATAAGTGGAGATTTGTATTAGAAACAGAATATGTTCTTTAGATCTTAAACAATTTCAAAAGCAATGAGGTGTGTGTGTGTGTGTGTCCGGGGGTCAGTTTATGAGGGAGACAGTCCAAGAGGGAAAAGTCTTACGGATTTGCCCACACATCTGAAAGACAGCAAGTAGACAAGACTGCAAACACATGACTTTTCTAGGAAGGGCATTTAATGAGTAGATAGAATGTAGATGGAATGATGTTCCCTGTCTGTCCAATTCCCAGGACCCAGGCATATTGTGACCCTCAATACATTTTTGTTGAATGAATGAAAGAAAGACAGCAGCTCAGTCCCACCTTAGCCTGCGTAGTTTAAATGAGATTTGATATTTACTTGATTGAAGAAGAAAGTTTTATTATCCTCTTCCTTATATGTGCATGAAGCAGGGTTCATCAGGGTTGATTCATTCCATTTTACAGATGAATAAACATAGAAGCCAAGCACTGTGCTGAGCAAGGACACATAACAAATCCATTTTCTAGCTCCTGGTCCCCACGTTCTGAGCCTTGATGCTTTCATTTCTTAGTTCCTGGAGTCACTACCACAGGTCTCAGGGAGTTGAAGGCTACAACCTCCAGTTGCAATGAGTCCCGAGGTAGAGTCTGGATGTGCCATCATTTGTAAATGCTATCCTTCCTGCTCCTTTGGACAACTGGATCCAAAATCCTCAAGGTTTGAAAGTCAGGCCCCTATTTAATGTTTGAATCCCTACTGAGGAGTCCTCCATTCTCTACACCTGCAGCAGCTGGGAACTTACTACCTGTCCAAGGCTCCATTTCCATTTTGGTCCAACACGAGGAACGGTTAAAGCCCCTAGCCAGCCTGGACTTAGGATCCCAGCTGCAGGCGATGTTGGGCTTTGTGTAACCAGTTGCTGATTGGCCAGGTTAACCTGTAGTCTCCTCCATAGATGGACTGCACTTGTCACTGGGGCCTTTGATTTGGGCCCCACCCACTTTGGATGAGTCTCAGGCCACCTGAGGGCTCTGTTCTCACGGGTGCCCAACAACGCCTTGAAAGACCTGAGAGAGTCTCTGCCAAACTTACTGGCAGGAAGTCACTGCCTCCGTGGGACAACGTGGGGCCCCAGCCCAGTTCCTCAGTTCCGGTCACTCAGCTTCCCCACTGTGGAATGGGACTGGCTGAAAGCTGCAGGGGCAGGAAATCGTCCTTTAGAGCATCTACCCCTAGTCAGGATGGTGATGGCGTGGACCCAAATCCCTCTGGAGGTTACACTTCTCAACGTGCTTTCATGCCACTCAAATTGTTTGATCGTCACAGCAGCTGCCGAGCACAGTTACTCAAGGGAGATGCGAAGGGGGAGGAAGAAGTTCCCTTCTCAGTGGGGCTGCCTCGGTGTCCATTCTCCTCCCTGCGGGCCCTGCGTGGCACCTGCGGAGTCACCACGAGTAACAGCCAAAGCCAGTGTGAATGATCCCAAGGACCCGGGGTCCATTCGAGATTTTTCGTTTGATGTGAACAGATGTCATAACTGTTGACATTTATTGAACCATGGCCTATGGTGAGATATCAAGCAAAGTCCTCTAAATGTATCCCTTCATCTAATTTTCAGCACTTTCCATGTGAGAAGTATTGTTATCTCCATTTTACAGATGAAGAAACTGAGGTTTAGGCTGGTTAAGTGACTTGCCCAAAGTCACATGGACGTGGGGCAGAGCCGGGACAGGAGCCCAGCCTGTAGACTCTAAGGCTCCTAATCACCGACCTATGCATCGCCTCTCACTAAAAAACAAAACCAAATGACATACTCACAAATGCTCCAAATCTGACTTAGGTGACGGTCACAAAACTGAGTCTTGAAGCTCTGTCGGTGGTGAGTGGGAGACACTCTCATAGCTGCCCTGTGATGTGGGGGCTGCCTCAGTCTCTTGCCTGCCCTCTGAGGAGGCAGCAGCCCGAACAGTGCTCAGAACCCAGCGCGTGCCCAAATCAGCCACATGGATCTGCCTGCAGGTGCTCAGAACCTCCAGGTTCCACGGACCTCAGAGGCTGGGCTTCAGCCTCTCTCCTCTGGCCACCCCCAACTCTCCTCCACTTCCTTTCAGAATAATTGGGGGTGAGGAGCACAAAATGTTTATTGCCCATGAAAATTAACTTGGAGAAGCTGGCTTCAGCAGCCTCATTGCATGCTCAGGGGCCAGCTTGGACAAGGAGAGTCTATGTATGTAGCCTGGCCTGTGAATATTACCCTTTATTATTTTTAATTTTTCAAGAAAATGTGTAATCATGTATCATTTTTTATTCTCCTTCTCTCTTTTTTCTTCTCCCCACCCCATTCACTTGTGTCCTTCTTTAATTCATCTCACTTGTTAATTTTTATCCCATGCTTGTGTGTCTTACATTCATCCTTCAAGACTTGACTCAAATGTCACCTCTTCTAGGAAGCCCTCCATGATGACTGCAGGCAAGTTAGCAATTCCTCTGCTGCCCCCTGTGTAAACCTTTGTAACACCTCTTAGAAAGCTGCTGTCATTATTTATTCAAACATCTCAACTCCCTCACCGGATTGTAAGTCCCTGGCGAAAAGGACTTGTGTATTCCACAGCCTAGCATAGTGTTTGGCATATAATAGGTGCTTGTATAATAGTTACAGAATGAAGGAATGTTTCTTAAGCTTTATGTCTCATGTGACTTTGAAACAATAACAGTAACAATGAGAACAAAAAATCCCTTGCAGAGACTGCCGTACATTTTTGTAAAATGTCCCTTCTCAAGCATCTTGAGAAACTTTCTGACATTTCTTGTTAGAAGGTTCCAGTCCACCTTTCCTGCCTCCCTCTCCTTTCTGAGGGAACTCTCATTGAACACAGTGAGGCAGCTCACATTAGAGATGCCACATGAGGCTTGGATTGGGCAGGTCCCAAGGGTTCTTGGGCCTTTAGAGATTGTGGCTCCTAAGAATCTTTTTAGACTTTCCAGGAACTACAGAGAGTTGCTTCATGTTAGAAACACAAATTGTGCAAGGGCTAATCACCATGGACAGTGGGTCAATCCATACTTTAGAAGCCTCCCCCAGTCCGCAGCAGCAAACAGTTCTCACTTTGCTTCTTCTAATCTACCCATTTAATTCTTCCAACAAAAGCACAAACAACAATATAAGATGAATGCCTAAAACCTCTCCTTCCACCAGCCCACAGACACTGAGACAATAAATCCTGCAATCACTGCAGAGCAGTATGTAATAGTAAACAAGAGTGATTTTTAAAAGTGACTGTTCATGGAGCAAGGAAAAGCCCAACCCCCACTGGAAAGTGGCGGAAACTGCCCCCTTGACAAAGACAGAGAAGCCTACAGCCCAGAGAATAGTGTGTGGGGAGAGTGAAAACTGATACAAAATTCTCCTGGGAAAAGGGCCAGATCAAAATAACGAAAGTGTAATGTCAAAGTATACTTTCCTAAAATAAAAACAGTATATCATTCATACTTTCATTATTCAAATGCAGTTCAAACTTCCCTAGACTTCAAAACAAAAATCTCTCAGTATTATTGGTTGGAAGAAATCTTGGCACAGAAAGAAAACTTCAGGATGGGAATCAGAATGACAGGGATCGATGGGTCAGAGTTCACTTTCACTGTGCCCTGCCTTGGCTAGAAGTAGCTTCTTCATTAGACAGGGTCACCAGCTGAGGTCCCCAAACTCTACCAATTTTGGTAAATGTGAGTAAGCACCTTAAATTGCTTGAGGACTTATTCTTCCCCCCACCCCCACCTAAAAAAACATGTCAGGTTCTGAATATATTTATACAAACACCCTCTATTTTTTATACTTTTTCCAGAGAGGAGGAAAATAACAATAATAGTGAGGAACATTATTGACTGCAATGAAATGTCTTTGTTGGAAACTCTGACGGGTGGTCATGTAGCGAGCGGAGAGGCTGGGCTTACTTTGGGGAAGATATTCCCTTCTGTTCCCTGATAGGTTTCAAAAAGGATATTGGAAGGAGGGGCCCAAAAGTTCAAGGTACATCACATACACTGAAGGGCTTGTCAAAGCAATTGGCTGGGTAGCAAGGCACTGTGAGAGAAGAAAATGCTATCAGCCAATCCATCGTACCACAGCCATGAAGGCCGAATCCACCTGCCAGCTTCCTTATATTTGCCAAGAGCTCACAAAGTCCTTCTTGATGAAGGGGAAACCGAGGCAGCCCACAGGGGTCAGAGTTAGAGCAAAGGTTACTTCAGGTTGAGGCAGAGGCAGGATTAAAACACTTACGTCGGAGGATCTCCCGTTGCTTTCTGACATACCAGGTGTACAGGGCAGCGCGCTTCTGGGTCTTCATCGGGGTGCCCTTGTTGAGATGCTGGGAGAGGTGTGACTGGTTCAGGCCGGTGACATCGACCACCTCCCTCTGGGGGATGTTGTGTTGCTGCATGTAGCCCTTGATCATTTTGGCAGCCCTCCAAGGGTCCTCACTAGACAGATAAGCAGATGGTTAGGGGTGCTAGTGGGAGATGTCTGGGGAGAAATATTCTCTATCTAGGGGTTTCACCTACCCTTTCTGCATAACTGTGACTTCTCCACCTGTCCAAGCTACAACCTTGGGAGAGCTGTGAGGCCAAAATGCAACCTAAACAGAAGAGGAGGTGAAGGCCCTTGAACAGTATTCATTAGACAGAGTCACCAGCTGAGGTCCCCAAACTCTACCAATTTTGGTAAATGTGAGTGAGCACCTTGTACAGTATACTCTAGGCTTTCCTTCTGAGATTAGCAGAGCAAAAAAGATTTCCCATCTTCAGGAGTGGGAAAGCACTGCCACCGCTCTCTCTCATTAAGCAAAAAGAAAGCTCTTGTTTTCCTTTTCTTTCCTTCATTTTCCTGCAATGTGAGAGACTTAAAAGGCAAGAGGCCCACTGGAAAGTGGCGATGCCATTAGCTTGGGGCTGGCCTGACTGATCGTACAAAGACAGGGGTAGTAGCATCAGTTTCTAAATTTGCCTAATTTCAGCCTCAAGCCCTCTTACATTATTTTCCTTCTGCATGGGTGTCTATTTCTTCTAAAATAGGTGTGAAACCTATGTGTCCACCACCTGAGAAGCAAGGAGGACTTCCACCCAAATAGTAAATAGTTTTCAGAGTTTTAGAAAAGTTTTCCAAAATATGATGACATTCCTCCCTGGGACCAAAGAATCAAACTACCGAGGTGAGGCGAGTAAAGTTAAAAAAAAAAAAAATTATCCAAGGCCCCGCCTCTCAAACAAAACATAATGAGGACAAATTAATTTCAGTTTTGGACATTAGCAATCCCAAATGCCTTGTTCTTGTGCCAAATGCCCGTATTCTTATGTTTCTCCCAAATCCCAAATGCCTGTATTCTTATGTTTCTCATAAATGTCAAGCTTTGGATAGGAACATGGTTATACTTTTCATTTCTCATAAACACAGGTGTGCAAGAAGCTAGTATTTGTGCCTTTGAATTTTGTTTAAAATGTTTTCAATTTTGCCAATATCTTGTCTTGCTTATTAAATAGGTGCTTAAAATCTAAAACAAGAAATTAGGAAAATAATGCACACTACAGAACAAAAGTATTACAGAAGCAATATATCTACATATACTGCTTATTTAATGCAGCTACATATTTAATTTACAAAAACAGGATCCCTTTACTGTATGTTGATACGTATGCATTAGCTTGGCAGAACATGAAAAAATGAAGCGAAAAGTAGTTTCAGATGAAACAAAAAAATAGTGTAAAGCAGAGGCCAAAATAGATAAGAGTGTGGTGATGTAATAACCAATTTATCTCTAAATGGTGCCTACAACATATAAAATAAAATTATTTTGTTTAACGAATAAAAATCCAGTAATCAAACAGATATTTCGTAAGTATTTGGATAGTTGTGATTATTTTAGCAAGCCTTTGATATTAAATTCATGAGAACAAGGCTTCGATAGAGATTTTTGAGAAATGCAAACTTTTCAGATTAATTATGTATTAGTCAACGAATGTCTTAAGTATTTATATTTCCAAGTAATACAATATAAGGAAGCAACAAGAGCAAAAAGAAAATTCGTTACAGTCTCAAACGTGGAGAATTCACATTGAGTAAGAGAAAAACAATGCAATAAACATTTAAGACATACCCATGTAAACATCAGAGATATTTAAAAGCTTATTTCTGGCGAATACTTCCACACATATTTTTAGGGTGGAAAACCACTTTCAACAGATACGAACAATAGCTTCAAAAGTTAGAGCAAAAAAAAAGGTATTTGCATTTTAAAAGTTAATATTGCTTTAACAGATTCTTTGGCTATTTTTCTTGTGCTTAAATTTCTTAACCTGTGTTCATTTCGTGTGTCTAAGAAACCTAGCGAAACAGTGTAATGCTCTACGTGCGAGTGGTTCTGTGGAAAGAGTGAATTAGCTCAACAACTGGGAAGGTTAAAAAAAAGAAAAAGCCCACGAAAACCTTATAATTTATGGCAAAACATTTAAGCCCGAATTAAAAGACTAGAGTTGGGAGTAAAATGGCGCTGTTACACCTTTACAGCTCTCCGACCCCCAAATTCACGCCTATTCACCAGGAAGAGCCCGGAGAGCTGGCTAGATTTTTATTTGAAAATACAGCTCACGTTCAGGGTTCCTAACCCCGATAAATACAAGGATCCCGAGAAGCGCGCGGCCATTGTGTTCAGAGCACAGGTGTCAAGCGCCCGACCGCCCGGCACGCTCCCTCTGGAACAATGACTGCGCTGCCCACGAGCAGGGAAGCCCCGACCCCAGCACAGTTCGCGGCGACCTGGTTAAGAAGCCTCAAGCAGCCAACGTGCCAAACGCCCCCCGCCCCGCGCCAGCCGTGAGCCCGGAGCCGGGGACCGGGGCAGCGCGCAGTCCCCGACCTGCCTTTCTTGCCTTTCTCTTCTAGCAGGTATCGAGGGCGTCCCGGAGCTCCAAAAAGTGCCTTTTCTTTTTCTTTTCTTTCCACCTTAGGGAAACAGGGTCGGCAAAGAAAGGGAGTGCATGTGCCTGGGGCTCGGGAGCCCACTGTGCAGTGACCTGGGAACCGCTAGCAATTTCTTGAAAAATTACTTTAATAAAGTCCGACACTCCCAGGGGTGGGGGAGGAAAGGCAGCGCCCGCTTGGGAAAGGAAGAAAGGCCTCGAAGTCTGTCCCGCGTCCCTACTCCAGCCAGGGTCTCCGGCCGCCTCGTCCCCCTTCCCCGCCCCGCTGGAGCCCGGGGACGTGGCGGGGGGAGAAGGCTGAGGTTCGAGGAGCCGGGCCGGGCCTGGCTCTCCACCGGCCGGGCCTGCGGGCGTCGGCGACCCTGGGGCTCCGCGGGCGGCTCCCGCTCTTGGGCAGCCTGGTCGGGCCCCGGGGCGGCGCGGGGGTCCCGGCTGGGCGCGCCCCGCAGCGCGGTGCGTGTGCGCTGGGAGCCGCCAGCAGCCCGGCGTCTGCGTTTTTATTTCCTTCCCCCTCTAAGCCGCGTTTACAACTTCACCAATGAATAACCCGCCTCTCTTTTCAACCTAATCGCGGCTCTTTGTGTATCTTTCTGTTGATGATTTATAGAAATAAATTAATAACACCCCAACTCCACGTGCTGCAGTTTATGTTACATCTCTGCAGCGCGCGGCCCGGCGCGGGGCCCGGGGCGAAGGGGCGCCCCAGGTCTCTTCGGGCTTCCCGGGTCCTTCCAGCGCCGCGCTGGAAAGCCGGCGCCTGCAGCCAGGCTGAAGGGCCTAGGCCCTGCGGGCCCCGGGTGGCGGGCGGCGGGAGCCGGCTTAGTCCTCCAGGCCCGGTGCAACCTCCGGGCCTCCCTGGCACCTCAGCGGCTCCGAGGGGCTCCTCTCCCGACCCCTCTTAGTCCCCGCGACTCACACCTGCCAGAGTCCTAACCCCAGCCGGGAAGAAATCGCCGCCACGCCGAGAAATGGCGAGGGAAGAACCTCGGACCTATGAATTATAGCAAAATACTTTTAGGGGAAAAAAATCTTGAAGTCCCCCTGATTGTCTTGGCTACAGGGAAAACCGCCATGCCCCCGGAGCGCAAAATCAAATGCAAGGTCATATCCCACCCTAAACTGCCACTGCAGGCTTGCAGGGCCGAGGCTCAGTCCTGGCCCCTACAGCCTTGAAACCGCGGCGCTCGTGTCGGAGGCCACTCGAGGGGCTCCTTCCTAAAGCCTAGTGGCCGGGAGCGCAGTGAGGTCTAAGGGAACCGCTCCGCTCCGCTCCTTGGATAATTAGTAACCAGCTGTCAAAGCCTAGGCCGGGCCCGGAGGACAGACAAACGATCCCGGCCCTGGCGTAGACTGCCAGCCCGCCTGAAGTCCCTGGGGGAAGCCGGGTGCCGGCAGCGAGATCTAGAAACGCCCTCCTTTCTCGGATTGAGACCAAAACCTTTGCGAACTGAGGTCTTAGCCGCACTTGCCCCACAACACCCCCGCGTGCTTAGACTCGTGGTTTCTTTTGCCCCTCGCGGGTCTACCCGGGCCCTACATGCAAACATCCCGCTTTGCAAATCTAAACCGGCTTTGAGGGTTCCAGATAATCCCGGGCATTCCATGGGCTCTGCTAACGAAAAGCCCACCAAAGAACTCGCCTCCCACATCCCAGCCCCAGGTGTCGCTTGTCCCTCCGCAAAGAACAGCAGGTCGCTGTGCCGGAGGCCGACCTGCGGCTTCCCTGACCCGAAGCAGCGCAGAGGAGAAATGCGTGGCCTGGGGCTTGCGGGGCCGCGAACCTTTGCTCCCGGAAAGCTGCAGCCGTTCCCCGCACCCACTCGCGCCTTCAGTCGCGTGGGCAAACCTCCGGGCAAAGGGCTCCGCAGCTCTGGTTCACCCCGGCCGAGCCCCAGCCCTGCGGGGAAGGCCCTTGGGTCTCCAACGCTGATTTGGGCCCGGGGAGAAGCCCCGAACCCCAGGGTCCTAAGGCTGAGGGATTGGGAAGGGTCCAGGTGTTGGGAGAGGAGCGGAGCGCCCCCCTAGGAGACTTCTCTGGTGGGAAACAGGCTTCTCTGGTGGGAAACAGAGTGGCCGGGCGCAGTGTCACTCAGACGCGGGGACCCCGGGCTCAAGGGGCTCGGGCGCGTACTCTCCGCCTCGCTCCGTGCCTACCTGAGCATCCGGTCCACCTCCGCCCGCTGCTCTGCCGCCTCCTCGGTGTTAAGCGCCTGCAGCTCCTTGAGGATGGGAGGGGTGTCATAGTCGTCGCCGTCCTCGGAGCCCTCGTCCCCGGACAAGCGGCCCTTGGCGTGGCCGTTGGTGAGAGTGTGGAAGACCGGCTTGGTGTCGGGCTCGGCCCCGCTCCCGGGGGACAGGGGCAGAGTCTCCAGCTTCACCCCGAAGTTCGGGGATGGCAGCAACTCCTCCAAGGCCTGGACCAGCACCTCCTTGGCGACCCCAGAGCTCAGCAGGGCGCTCAGGAGTTCTTGCTGGAGCGACGTGAGCTTGGACACCATTTTCCAAGGACGGAAAAAGAAGGGGTTGACGGGGGTGGGTGGGTGCGAGAGAGGGTGGAGGGGAGTTTCACTTGCAACCCCCAAATCCAGGAACCCCTCCACCCTTCAGCCTCCAAACACCTGTTACTCCCCGGGGTCCCGGAGTCTCCTCCGAGAGGAGTCAGAAAACTTCTAACTTGCCATGATCGCCACCATTAGGCCATATAAGATATGCAAATTAGTGGGAAGGGCCCAGCTTTCGGCAGGATGCAAATGATGGTGGGGAGGGGGGAAAACCGAGAGAGAGGGAGAGCCCGAGGGGCAGACGTGGAGAGCAGGAGGCTCGGGCCGCAGTGGGCCTTGCCAGGGTCCATGGTTCTCACGCTGGGGGGCTGAAGACCTTCTTTGACTGGTTCTATTTATCAGCCAAACTTTAGCTGACCTTTGGACTTGTTAAGCAAGTGGCTTGCAGCCCAGGCGCGGGGGCTTTTTCGCCGGTTACGAGTTTCGCTTTAGACCAGAGAGAAGACACTACGCTTCGGGGTTCAGGTGAGAGCTGGAGGAAGTTGGGGTGCTCTTGCAAGAAGGGGATGGAGAAGGATGTGAGGAGTAGAGACCGTCTGATTCGTCCCAGCCGACGCAGGCGGTGGGCCCGGAGAGCCAGCCGTGCGGAGGAGAAAGGGAGCACCGGGAAGGCGCGCTGACACCTGGGGAAAGTGAGGTGGTGTTAGGCGGGGTGAGTGTGTATGGGAAGGACCTCATTTATTTCTACCACGGTTGCCACTCTCCAGGTCCCAGGCCCTCACGGGCCGGGTCTGGCGGTGTGGATTTACAGAATTGCCCGCCCTGAGAGCGTAGGCAAGGGTGAAGGAGGCCGGGAGGACCTTTGGAAGGAGGCACTGATTAATTTATGGCTACAGGGAGTAGCCAAAGTGGAGCTCCCCCAGCAGCCCGGCTGCACCAGCGTCCAGCCTGGCCAAGCCGCGGGGGGAGCTGGACTCCTGGGCCACGCTCTCCTGTTTAAACCCGGAATATCAAAGCGCCTACGCGTTGGGGGCGAAACTAGGATTGCCGGGCCTCCTTGGTAGCAGTGAAAGCAAAGCGTGGCCTGTGGCTGGATGGACGGTTGGAGCTGCATGTTCCCCGGGTTCACTCATCTCTGCTTTATTCGTAGTTCCAGAACATCTGTGGTCCCCAGGGCCAGGTGACACACTCTGCGAACGGTCACTGCAACAGTGGTGGAAGTCTCACACTCCAAGTAGAGAAGGTGCTGACAAAACCACTGAGGAAAAGAAGTTTTTTCAACTCTGGCCTGGACCCTGAAGGAAGCCATGGGCTTTTCAGCGCTGTTGGAATTTCACTGGCATCTCCCCTGGGTGCATCTCCCCAGGGCAAGAAAGGAAGGAGCGGCACCCAAACCCACAGGCTGGGACCTGACTCACAGAAGTATGGGCTTCTCAGGATCTACCTCTCACCAACGCATAGCTTCTGGGGCAGAGGACACCCCTTCCCCTCTCTGAGCCTCAGTTTCCTCATCTGTAAAACAGGGATACTACTGATACCTACAGTGCAGCGGGGTGGGTGTTATATACATTATGAGACTACCTGTGCAACCTCTTGGGCTAATAATAGTGTTCACACTTTCCAGTTTGAGAAGGCAGGAAGCTAGTCCCCAGTAGAAAAATCTAGCCCCTCTGGAAGCTTAGGGTTTTCAGAATCAGGGAGATGCAGTGCTAGGGTTGGAGGGACTGGGAGATTAGGAACAAGAATTCAGGATCAGCAGGAAAATTGCAAAGGAGCTTCTGAACACATTCTCTTACTCTTCCATGTCAAAAGATAATTAGGACTAAGTTAGGGTTAGGTTAGGGATAGAGAGGAATTTCAGCATGGAGGAGGAGGGGTTCAGCCACTCCCATCCGCTAGGAACAGGACCAAATCTCCTAGGTGTATCAGAGCTGATGATGTGACTGATCCAGGCCAGGCTGCTAAGGAGCTAAGATGCTTCTTTTAAATACAGGGTCTGCTACAGGCTGCTGGGCCACCTGTGCTGAGAGCCAGACAGAAGGGGGGTTGTTGTGTGCATGAAGCCCCAGGGAAGGTTTACACCTATCTCAGTCCCTCTTTCCCTGACAAAGGGGTAATAACGTCATGGAATTGAGGGTCCTTCATTCACTGTCTTGTCTTTTAGTTTATTGTGACATATGGCAGATCCTTGCCCCTCATAATTCTTCCCAATGGAAGAATTCTCTGCCCATTCTCTGCCTATCCAGCTTGCCTTAAGCAGGATAATGAAGTGTTCAGAGTAAATGTCCCCGGAGAACAATCTTTTTTCCTGTCACCCGCTATCATGACAGAAGCATCGAGTATAATGAAGATCTGTTTCTGTGTTAAGGTGGGAAAATGCATTAAAAAACCAGCAATCACTTCCCTTTTAACAACAAAGCTTTGATTTGTAGTTCCAACTCCTGTGTGCCCTGACTCCCTGGCGTCTTTCTCTCTCAAAATTCAGGTGTCAGCAAACCCATTCTTCCCCCAACCCTAGCCAACTATGTGAACGCACAGGAAGTTTTGCATAGAGTGCAGGGAAAACTTCTTGTGAGTGCCCAGGTATATCTTCCTGGTAATCTGGTTATTCCTATGTAAAAACGTCCTATAATCCTCCTGCCCAGACCCCTACCTTGTATATGCCACTTGGTGCAATATAGGTGCTCACCAAGTAATTGCAACTATAGATTGGAGAATGCACATTTAATATCTCTCCTTCATATGGAAATTGAAAAAAAAAAAAGTTTAAGTAGACCAGCAGACAGTCCTTCAGAATGTGGGTCATAAATGCTAACTAAATGAGCTATATCATAAAAACCTTTAGTTAAACTTCCCCCAAATAGAAGAAGAGTATAATTGAAATAACTTTTGTTTATACTTCACGTAGGATAAAGTGGTTATGGACTGATATAGAAACCCCATTTTAGAGATGGGAAAATGAGACATACGACAGTCTGAGGAGTAAGTTAATGGAAGGGCTGAGATTGGGGCTCAGAATTTTTGAGCAGGGATTTAGGATGAAAGAGGAAGGCCTCTAACTTTCATTGTTTTGGGAAATGAGAAGTTGAAAGGGGGAGAGGAGGATACACAGCAGGGAATAGAGTGCAGGCTTTGGAGAACTGAACTTGAGCCTGAGACCTGCTTAACCAGCTGTGCAACCTTGAGCATGTTACACGGTCTTTCTGATCCTCAATTTCCTTATGTGCAAAATGATAATGACAGTCTACTGTGTTTTGCAAAGACTAAATGAGTTAGCAACTGCAGTTTCCTGGACTATGGCAGGCTCTTAACATATTTAGAAAGAAGAGGCAAATCATGAAAACATGCTAAGGAGTAGGGCAACTGATCTCTTTGCGCTATTATATTCCCAGCTTGTTTTTAAGAGCTACTGAATTTGTGGAGACCATATTAGGTTTGTCTACTCAAATAATACATTTGCAATTCAAACCCCCAGGGTTTTTTTTTTTTTTTTTAATGGGAGATGCAGTCCCTGGTATAAAATAATTTAAAATCCAGTCGGCTCATTATTCTACGAAGGTGTTCTGAGCACCTCGCAGTTAATTTCAGAGATTGGCAAATACGGCTCCTACGGGCTCAGTGGCACAAGGGATATTTTTCTGCTCTTGCGCACACAGTCTTCCCCCCACTTTCCATACTCGTCCTTCTTTGTTTACGGAAGGGAGACCCTGGTCTTTTCTATCCTCTGCTGCTCATTCTCCAAGACGTTCCCATTGATTCAGAGTGTCTAGAAGGCCTCAAAATGAAATCATCTCCAGAGCAAAACATAAATACTACCCTATCCTGGTGTGAAGGAGGTTGGGGGCCTTATTGTCAGAGAGCAGCATTGCAGCCTGGAGAACATTCTAGACTTTGGGGTCAAAAGCCCAAGGTCCTAGTTCTGGCTACAATACTCCTTTCAGGGTGACTTTTCACCTCCCCAAAGAATTTGGCGAGTACCCTCTCTTGGCTTTTGGTTCTGCTTTTGAAAAATGGTCAGTAGGTTTTGAAGACCATTTAAATTTTCCAACATTTTTATGATTTGAAATTCCTAAAAGTTCTTAAATTACTAGGGTGTCTATTCGAGGCCTTTGGGCAGATGGTGCAAGAGCTCACGCCAGACCTCTGTGGGGTGGCGGACGTGAGACTTTCGACTGGCCATGAAGAAATACACCACCGACGGCAAGCCCCAGCAGGGGAGGGACCCGCTCCTGTCTTACTCCTCGGTGCCTGGAGGTGCTGTTATGTGGTAGGTCCTCGATACAATACTAGCAGAGTAAATAACAAGTGATCATCTCTGGATAATACCATTAAGGGTGACTTTTGTTTCCTTATTTATACTTCCCAGATATTCCAAGTTGTCAGCAACGAAATTGTAGTTAAGAAATACTTTTCCCAGACACATAAAGGTACACACTGTGATTCCATTTATATAAAGTTAAAAAGTCGAAAAACTAATTCACGGTGATAGAGGATTCTGGGGTGCTAGAAAGGATCTGTATTTTGATTGGGATGGTGGATACACCATCAGGCTATACATGTAGGATTTGTGCACGTTGCTGTACATAAGTTATAACTTGCTAAAAACAATTCCACTAAACAAACAATTCCAAAATATTAAATGTATGAATGTAAACAGTGTAAATCACTTCCTTGTTGGCAGTTGATGTACAGCCCTCCAGATTTTTCCCCATTCATCAGTATAGTTTATCATCATTAAAGTCTATAAGCTAGTATATTCCAGCAGTCAGCAAACTTTTTCTACAAAGGGCCAGATAGTAAGTATGTTAGGATTTGTGGGCCACGCAGTCTCTGTCACAACTACCCAACTCTGCTGTTGCAGACAATACATAGGTGAACATGTGTGGCTGTGTTCCAATAAAACTTTATTTATAAAAACAACTGGTTGTCTGGATTTGGCCCGTGGGCCACAATGTGTCAACCCCTGGATAAAGCACTTAGCAGGTAGAAATCCATAAATCTGAAAGGAACCTTAGAAGTCATCTCACTTCACTTCTTTCCCTTCAGGATGAAGAAACAGATTCAGGGAGGAGCAAAGACTTTTCCCAAGATACATAGCACAGGGCACTAGGAAAATGCCAGCTTTGGAGTCGGATAGACTAACTGCTTTCTCGGGGTGTGTGGGCATGACTTTGGGCAAGTTGCTTAATTTCTTTCAGGCTTTATACTATCACCAAATGTAAATGGTGGTGATGGAACGTATACCTCATGGCGTTAGAAGAGTTAAACGAGGTAATGCAGGGGGTGCTGGCACCGGCAGGGCACTGATCGAGTGCTTGCTCAGTCACTGCACGAAGCTCAGGGACTCCCTCCCTTCTAAACCAGCACTTCTGGTATAAGTTCGCTAACAACCGCCAAGTGTTTACTATGTGTGGAGTGCTCAGGGAGCACTTGGAGGGGACAACACTTGGATATGGGAAGATCCCAAATCCTCCCCATCCCAGCCACCAGCTTCCTCTCTAGTAGTCATTTTCGGCTCTGAGCTTTTATTTCCCAAATGTGTTGCTATTAGATGATCTTTGCCAGGGAAACTCCTAAGGGTAGAGGAGATTTCTCCCATTCTGATTCAACAACCCACATCCTTCTGCTGGGTCATTTTTAGAAATAGGGTGTTTCCAGTAGTTTGTAAAAGATTAAATTAAAAACCAGCAACTAGTATGATATTAAACTCCTAAATACTACACCTAGCATAAAGAGCTTTCTCTCCACAATAACCACTCCACTTTCTTTCACTACGACATCCACGAAAACTGAGATTGACAAGTAGGTGCTCCATGAATGTTTACTGAATAAATGGTGGGCCCAGCACACATTAGGCATTCCATGAAGGTTTATCGAATAAATGATAGGGGCTAGGCTATGGCATTTAGGAAAAAAAGAAATAATCTTTACTAAAATTTCTTAGAATCTGTTTTCAGATTAATATTTAAATGTGTTATTGAAGTGCCCTTGCTGTATTCTAACCCCTTTTCCTCCTCACAAAGCTGTGAAAGAGGCTCTATCACCCCACTCTCGTGATGAACAAATGGGAGCTCCAAGAGGGTAAGGTTTGGCCTAAGGGCCCACAAATGGTTAAGGGGACTGAACCGTTGGGCTTGGATCTTGGATGAAGAGCCTCCAGTTGCCACGTTAAATGCCTTGCTTTTGGCACTATGGCACCTTCCCAGCCCTCTACCCACCCAGACAGAGGGGGGACACACACAGAAGCACCCTGAAAAGTCTCAGCACAGAGAGAAATCTTGTGATTGCTAGAGAGAGAGAGAGAGAGAGAGAGAGAGAGATCAAAGGCTTTCTTGTCAGAGGAGATATCTGGCATATAAAGAATTATAGTATTTGTACAATATTTTATGGCGTGCAAAGAGCTTTCTCCTTTCATTTGATCTTCAAAAGAGTCCTGCAAAGAAGGTGAGGCAGGTATCACTATCCACATTTCACAGATGAAGAAACCGAGGCTCCGAGGATAAATGACCTCCTGAAGGTGGCAGAGCCACCACCTTGGAACCTGAGTCTTCTGCATCTAGACCTCAGTGCTTTCTCCATGACATTGTGTTTGTCAGTAAGCTCTCCTAGCTGTTTGATTATTATTGTCCAATATGACACACCTAGGGAGAATGTGCCCCAGCGGATTCCTTGACGGAGACCCTCTAGTGAGCTTTTGCCCTTCTCCAGACAAGAGATAAATGAAGGTCTATAGCGGGCGACGGAGAAGATGGAAACAGGGCGCAGATGAGGGTCTCCGTAGAAAGAGCCTCTTCAAAGGTGCTGATGGGTGCCAGCCAGATTCCGTGCACCAGGGGGCTTAGGAGGGGTGAGGCACAGCCCACATGCAGCAGGAGGTGTAGAAGTTCAGCAACTCACCGGAAATCACAGCAGGGCAACGGGAAAGTTCAGAAATAATCTGAGTTGGCCGGGCACAGTGGCTCACGCCTGTTACTCTGCTAATAGCACTTTGGGAGGCAGAGGCGGGAGGATCATTTGAGGCCAGGAGTTTGAGACCAGCCTGAGCAAGAGTGAGACCCTTTCTCTACAAAAAATAGAAAAAGTAGCCAGGCGCTGTGGCACGCGCCTGTAGTCCCAGCTACTCAGGAGGCTGAGGCAGGAGGATCGCTCGAGCCCAGGAGGTTGAGATTGCAGTGAGCTATGATGATGCCATTGCGCTCTAGCCCAGGTGACAGAGTGAGACCCTGTTTCAAAAAAAAAAAAAAAAGAAATAATCCGAGTTAAGATTACAAAATGCCCCCTCACCCCCGTCATGCCCCCTCCCCTGCCAAGTTGTTCTCCCTCCTACTGGCCCCTACAGCACCTTGCTAATTTCCACTCCTGTACCTGCTCACCTGGAAGAGCTCCTTCCAGCCAAACTAGATTTTGCGACTTCCCTGAAAGCTTGGTTTGAAATTTATGAGCTGCCGGAAGGAAGCTTTCTTGATGAACACTGTCCCTTCTAATCATTTTCCCCTGCCCCCCTTTTGGGATCAGCTGAGGGCTCGAGTCCTTTAGTAAGCCCCACCTGACCCTGGGTTGAGTTTTTCACTAGTGGTTCCCAGTTGGGCATAGTTTTGAGCCCTAGGGGGTGATTTGGCAATGTCTGGCAGGGCCAGCTTCGTGGGTATGCTTGGGGTTTAATGCTCTGCCGTCATTGTCTTGAAGTCCTTAATATTTTATCTTTGACTTTCGGTTTTGTAGGTGAGGCCTGATGGGACAATGGAGCTTGGAGTCAGGAGCTTGGAGTCTCAGTTCATGCAGTCCCATGTCCCTCTGCCTCCCTGCCTTTCTGGGGTGGGTTTCAGGCCCCAGCTCCTCCACCTGCCCTCTGTGCCAGGCCTTTCTCTCCCCACTCCCACCCAGCAACCACTGTTGCCCTTAGGGGGACTTCACGTGGGCATAGGGATGTTGGGATAGGGTGTTCTTGCCCCATGGCATCTTCGGCTAGGGTGTGGTGGTGGCCATCCCTGCAGTGTCATGGAGCATTAGGCAAGATGCCCACCCCGATCCAAGGGTGTCCTTGTTCAGAGGTCGCAATGCCCTTGGGGTTTGCCCATCTGCCATGGGTTGGAGGAGGAGATGCCTGGCTTGACTTCCATGCCCTCGGCGGGGCAAGTGCATGCCCAGTGGCTGGTCAGAGGGGGCACTTAGTAGTTTTTTAAACAAGTGGTCCCACATTTTCTTTTTGCACTGGGCCTCACAAATTATGGTCCTAATGTCTAGAGACAGTTTTAGTTGTCATGGCTGAGGGTGGATTCTGGCATCTAGTGGGTAGAGGCCAAGGATGTTGCTAAACATCCTACAATGCACAGTCCAGCCCCCACAACAAAGAATTATCTGGTCTAAAATGTCCATGGTGCTGAGGTTGAGAAACCCCGGCTTTGCATTCCCTCTTTCTGTTTTCTGTGTACTCTGTGTTTATCTCTGTCCTAGCTCTTTGCCCACGTTGTCAAAATAACTTCATCTCCTGTCTAGACTGGAAGGCTCCTCAAGGGCAGGCTGCATTTTTATTAATCTTAGGTCCCTAGCGCCAGGACCTAGGGCAGTGACGGGGCATAGTAGGTCCTCAGTGCTTGTTGACTGGACTGACAGGCAAGCCTGTGAGCTTACCTTATCACATTCCAACCTATTGTTCTGTGTTTGTTGGAAGCACAAAACTGCTTATAGCTTATTCTTGAGGCATTACATGATTGCATGTTTTATCTTTCCTCAGTGGATTGTAAATCCCTAAAGCACAGGAAATAAACTGTCTCACTCTTCTGTGTTGCTCAACGGTGCTTTGAACAGCATACTGCATGCAGCAGGCGCTCTGTAATCACTCCTTACTAATGTCTTTTGCTCTATGCTGAGTCTACCTTTCGGCATATTCAAGGCCCAGACTACGTTCACTTGTTCATTCAACAAACATCCATTAAGCATTTACTATATGCAAAATGCTGGAGATTTAAAGACGTTAAAGATAAAATTTCTACTCTGAAGGAGTTCAGTCTGGCCAGGGAGTTAGGGAGTGTTTTCACTCAGCATAACTAAGCATCACAGTTGCTGTAAAACTAGCCTTCATAAAGCTAACGATCAGAAAGAGAGAGAGAGAAGATATAGTGACCTTATTTTTAATGGAAACCCTTCAAGCCCCATTTGAGTTTCTAACTCAGTCCTTTGTAGCATTTGGTTTGTATGTTCAAGCGCGTGTCTGTGTCAGACCCTATGCTGGGTCCCGGCGAGGCAGCCGTGAATAAAATGGACAACGCCCCCGTCCTCCCAGAGATCACTCACCGGAGGGGGTGGGAGACAGGCAGCAAGACATGCGGTGTGTCGCATGGGGGTGTGCGATGGGGAGACACGAACAGGTCGGGGGGTGAAAAGGGAGTGTGGGTGGCACTGCTGTAAGTGGGGGGGTCTTCCCAGGGAAGACATTTCAAATAAGGCACTGGAAACCAAGCTCGGTGTCATTTCTCAGGGTGACAGCCCTTCTTGGGATGCCAAGTTCCCTCCATTGCCCTCCCCGCAGAGGGTCTGTGTGTGCCCCCAAATCCCCTGTGAGCTGCAGTCAGAGGCACTGACTGTGCGTAGGAATGAGCTGTATCAAGCATTACTAAGTTTTTAAAGGGCTTGTTTTTAAAGCAGTAGTCTGAAAATGTCTTTCCCCAGTTATGCCTCTCAGTTAAAAAAAAGTTTGAACACTTAATTTCTGTTATTTGCATTAATTGATTAATTAACTTACTATTAAATACATGTGCTGCTATACTAATATGTTATGCTCATTATAAGACTAACACAAAAATAAAACATATGGAGGTAGCATAAATATAAAAATAAGACCTAAGATTTTCATCCCATATGCCCGATGCATCGTCTCACGCACCCCCACTTTGGGACCCCTGTTCTAATGCGTGACAGTACTAAATCCAATTTTATTTTTGGATAAGCAGAAGATTGGCTAGACGTCACCAGATAGATGCCTCTTAGGAATTTCTTTAAGATTTGGAAAACAGTAAGGGGACGTTGACTGGAGGTATAGGATGAGAGAAAGGAGAAAAGGAAGAAAGAAAAGGGGGTAATGAAAGACAGAAATAAGAGAAACAAAAATTTTTTTTAAAAGGAAGGAGGATAAAAGAGAGAAAGAAAAGGAAGGAAAAAGAAAGAAATGAAAGAAATTTTAAAAAAAGAAGGTAAGAAGTGGGAAGAGAGAGAGAGAGAGCGGTGAGGAGTGAAGGAAAACGCCCCAGATGCCACTGGGCAGAGGCAGGGCCTCCGCTTTCTGCGCGGCCTTTGCTCAGCCCTCTCAGTGCTGTAAGAATGTTCTGTCACAGTCTACAGGCTGGACCTTGGCCTCTTTCCACACGTCCAGAAACCACCAGCTAATGAAGTGGATATTGCTTTCTGGTCCATCTGTCTCACCCTATAGTGAATTTCCCTCCGTGGCGCTCACTTAGTGGCGGTGTCAGCAGCGATGCAGAGGCGACCTTTTCCCATCACTGTCCCGCACAGCTCATTAACTTCTTGCGGGGCTGGAGATGACCATTGGGAATCGAACACTGCCAGGCTCGTCAGAGAGCAGAGCAATGCACGGTTTCCCAGAAGTTCCTGACCCGGAGTTCTCTCCTGGTCGGGCATGGGGGATAATCTTGTTTATAGAGCCATCGGAAAGAAGTCACGTTCCAAGCTCTTAAAGAACCCCGAGCACTTTTTTCTGTTTAAATCCTTGCTTTAAAAACAAAGGAATGAGACAATGCACTTCAATGTAGAATGAATCGAAGAATACAAAATAACACAAAAGTACTACGCAAAATAATACAAAATGAAAACACAAGCTATATTTATTGGATGCAATTTTCTTATTTGGAATTTGATCTGCCCCTGTACCAGGAGGCGTGCAGTATTTGTTGAATGAATGAACAAATGGTGACTTTTCACAATAATCCTGTGACGATACAAGGTGGGCGGTGTCTTCATGGAACTAAGGAGACTGAGGCCCAAGGTCCTGCACTAAGCGAGCAGGTGGCCAAGCCCTGTCCTCTGTTGCCGTCAGGGCCCTGCTTCTATGCAGTCCTTTTGTTTTCATTGGTTAGATTTGTCACTTGCCTAGATGTTCTGCGAAGGTATTCCTTTAGGGCAACGGGATTTAGTTCATATAAATTGAGCACCCACAAGAAGACGGCAATGGTGTCGGGCATGGGGTGAGGTGGAGTACAGAGCTGCAAAGCTGGCCTCTGCCCTCTGGAAGCTCATAGCCCGACAGGTGTTCCTGGAGCCCATGACAACTGCAGGGACCCTGAAGGCTGTTGTTTTCACTATCGTCTTCCTTGTCTCATTCTTGAATATTTTTCTAATCTATGTGAGCAGTCACTTAAAAAAAGATTTTTTAGCTTTTATTTTTTAGAAAAAGAGTCTCATTCTGTCACCCAGGCTGCAGTGCAGTGGCACTGTTGTAGCTCGCAGTAGTCTCGAACTAATGGGCTCAAGGGAAGTGCTCCTCCTGCCTCAGCCTCCCAAATACCTAAGACTACAGGTGCGTTGCCACCACGCATGGCTAATTTTTTAAAAAATATGTTTTATGGAGACAGATTCCTGCTATGTTGCCCAGGCTGGTCTCGAATCTCCTGGCCTCAAGCAATCCTCTTGCCTCTACCTCCCAAAATTCTGGGATCACAGGCATGAGCCACTGCGCCTGGCTATTTTTAAAATTACAAAACTAATAAACATCACCATATGATCCAGCAATTCCACTTCTGGATATATACCCGAGAGAATTGCGAGCAAGGTCCTAAAGGGGTATCTGTAGACGTATGTTCATAGCAGCATTATTCACACCAGCTAAGAGGTGGAAGCAACTCAAGTGTCTGTCAACAGATGAATAAATCAACAAATACACACACACACACATACACACACGCACAATGGAATGTTATTCAGCCTAAAAAGGAAGTACATTCTGACACATTCTGACAGATGGATGAACCTCAAAGACATTATGCTAAGTGAAGTAAGCCAGTTACACAAAGACAAATGCTGTGTGATTCTACTTATACAAGGTAACTAGAGTAGCTAATTTCACAGAGACAGAAAGTAGGATAATCGTGGCCAGGCGCTGGGAGGAGAGGGCATGGGGAGTTATTGTTTAATGGGTACAGAGTTTCGGTTTTGCAAGATGAGAGTTCTGGAGATGGATGGTGGTGGTGGTTGCACAATAATGTGAATGTACTTAATACTACTAGACTGTACATTTAAAAATGGCTAAGATGGTAAATTTTATGCTGTGTGTATTTTACAATTTAAAAAGACCTAAAGAAAAAAAAAAAAGAAACACCTAATAGACGTTACAAAAGATTCAAATAATCGAAACTGTATAAGGCAAAAAGAGAAAATCCCCTTTCTTACCTATTTACCACTTGCTTCCCAATCTCCTCTCTTTGGCTAAGCAATTGCTATTTAGTTTATCTGTTTCCTTCATACTGTTTTGCACACACACACACACACACACACACACACACACTTTTAAAAGCCAAAACTGGATCACTGATTCCGTCTGCATTCTGTACTCCTCGGGAGCAGCCAGAAGGAGCCCTTAGGCATGGGGGTGGTGGGGACAGATTGCCGTAGTGAATTTCCATTCCACCCCTTACTCACTGTGACCATATGCTAGTGACTTAATCTCTCTAAATCTCAGTTTTGTCATCTGAAAAGGGGGATAATATTATTGTTGGGACTTAATTAAAAAACAGAGTGTAAGATGGTGGCACATAGGAAACATGCAGTAAGGGCTGACTAGTTATGCTTCTCTGGAAGTTTCTCTTGTGACCCGGGCTCTGTGTGCAGTCAGAGCTCAAGGAAGTATGCATCGAGGGGAGGAGAGGGCTTTCTAGTTCTTGTCCTTACAATGTGTGTATCATCTTGCCACAAAGGGTCTAGTTAAGAGGCATTATCCTTATCTTCCTAGCAATCAGAAGCAGCAGATACATTATCGATATCTTTTTCAAAGTAGTAGATCTTGGAAGTGAAAACTCATAATGTAAATTTTAGGTTGAGGTGACGGAACAGAATCCAGAAAGCATTTAGGACCATGGGGGTGTGGGTAAGTGACTATAGGAAGGTCCTAGCGTGGCGGAGTATGTGCTGCTCCTGCAGTCCAGAGACCCAAGTTCAAGCTCTACCTTACAGGTATGTATAACACAACCTCAAGTCAAGCACACTACAAACTCTTTAAGCCTCGGTTTCCTTGCCCAGAAAATGGGCAGCATATTATATATCTTATAAGATTATCGTGAAGATTCAAGTGGAGTTGGGTTTCAAAAAGTACTTTGCAAACCATAAAGCTCTAGGTAGCCATAAAAGACTGATTTTTTATATCACTGGGTTTGTGTCAATGTTCTGCTATGCAGTACTGGAATCTTTTTTTATTTTTTATAAATGGAAATAACTTTTAGCTCTTGGTAATATACAATCACTATAAAAAATGAAAGCAAAATGAGAATTTTAAAAAATTAAAGCAAATTTCCTTAATCTCTACTGCTGTTGACACTTTCTAATTCTTATTTATTAAAGATATCTCAATATATTAAGTGAAAAAGCTTAAAGCATATTTATAGTACGATCTTATTTATGTCTTTGAATTATTGCCAAATATTAGTGATAAACACACAATGTGCTACGTTAAGATTACATGATCTTTTAGAGGCTTTTATAATTTTGAAATTCTATCAATTATTTCTAAAGAATATTTATATATTTAAACTAGAATAGTGTGCTAGTTAGAAGCAAGGTTCTACATTGGTAAAACTGGAGATAACAGTGCAAATTCATAGTTTTAGTAAAGATTAAATTAGATAATGCGCAGTATTGCTGTAAAGTGATTCCTCAATAAATGTTAGTTGCTATTATTATCAATAATAATACATGAAGTTCTCTCTTTTTTTACCTTTTGTAAAGACAGGGTTTTGCTGTATTGCCTAAGCTGGTCTTGAACTCCTGGCCTACAAGCAATCCCCTATGCCTCAGCCTTCTGAAGCGCTGGGATCACAGGCCCGAGCCACTGCACAGACCTGAGGTTGTTTTGTTACTTGTTTCTGTCAAAGGGCTTGCTTACTGATTAGCACAGGGTAGTTTATCAGATTAACCTGTGAATGCCTGGGATCAATAAAGCAGATGGTTTTAGGAAATAAGGCTCAATTTATCAGAGAGGTTGGCAGCAGTGGGCAGTGATGAGCAGGTAGCAGGCTAGGCGTTGGTCCGGGAATTTCTAATCTGTGGTTACTGGCTGTGGCTTTTTGGTAGAAGCTTTAACTACCATTACTAAGAGTTCATGCGCCTTTCCCTGTTCAAATCTTCTTTCGTGCTAGCGCCAGACTTGCTAATGTGTGAGGAGATAGTGCTTGCTTTTTTCTCCGGCGATGACGAGAAACACTATATGAACCACCTCCCAATTTCACAGCAAAACATTTTTCTCCATTGAATCTAACTCCAAAGTCTTTCCCCTACTCCTTATTAAAATTTAAATGGTGGACATGCAACACTCAGGATAGAACAAGAGGCACATGATTTTTTAAAGTTTAAAAGTTACTTTTTAAAATAGCATTTGCTACCCTAGGGAATTTCTTCTGCATCCTGGAAAAAGTGTTAAAACACACACACACACACACGCACCCCTTTCTTACAGCTTTCAATGAATGCTATAAATAGCAATTGTGACTTTAACCACAACCAACATGTATTACCGTTTAGGTTGTCTTTGAGATTTTCCTTCTAAAAACTGTTAAGAGGAGCCAAGTTTTGTTTTTTTGCGTTTTTTTTTTTTTCCTTGAGTCACTGCTGATCAACTAAGGTCTTCAGGCTGTTTACACGGGAGAGCTTTAGATAGGGTTATTTGTATGGCATTGTATCAAGGCCTTCAAATATTTGCCGGGAGGTTTGGTGGAAAATGTCTAGACCAGTGCAAACACTGCAGGCCCCAGAGAAATCCAGGAAGATCACAGAACCATTCAAGAACCCTTGCTCTATCCTATTGTCATTCCAAGGAAGACTTCTGGATCGTTGTCAGACTGGATGAGCCTATCGAAGAGGGTCGAAGTCAATAAAGGATCTCGATTTCGCCACAACCGGTTTCATTTATCCCACAGCTCTGAGAGGTGGAGGGGAGAGCCGTGGATCCACGAGTCAGGAGAGCTTAATGCTAGCCCTAGATCTGCCATTTGCTGGGTCACCCTGGCAGGACACTGGCCCTCTCTGGGCTTGGGTTTTCTTAGTTTTCAATGAAGGTGGTTGAGCAAAATAATCTCTAAGCTCTCATTCTTTGATCCTGTCTATTAAGTATCTCTCAGATGCAGTCATTGAACCAGGCCTGCAGTGGAAGATACAAAGAAAAATAAGATAAAGTCCCTTGTCTTAAGAAAGTTTGACCGGATATTTAAACCTCTTTTATTATTTCTTAGCTCCTAGCAGTTTCCTGGAAGCTCATAATCTCACAGAGTATATGTGGCCATGGGCAGATACATAATAAATTATTTACTGATATTATATTATAATGTATGACAAAACAATATCCTCTATGTTCCCAGACTTTGTGGCCACCCCGAATTTTTGTACAGGTGATCACACACTGTACACCACAAATAAATACACATATAATAATGGTTACTTTCATGTGTAATAATGGCCATAATATAGTGAGATCCTACTATGCACGAGGCCTCTGCTAGATGCTTTAAAAGCCTAATCTTAGAAACCCTCATGACAATCTTGTAAGGTAGGCAGTGTTATCTCCATTTTACACACGAGGAAACCAAGACTTTGAGAGGTCAGGAAACTTGCCCAACATCTTGTAGTGAGCAAGAGGCTCCAAACCCAGCTCCTTTTGGTTCCAGAGTCAGATCTCCTCACTATATCTCTGCCTCTAGGTGTAATGCTACAATGCTACAGAGCATATATATATATATATATATATATATATATATATATATATATATAAACCCAGATTTTGAAGATGAGTAGACTGAAGCCCAGAGAGCTTAAATGATGTGCCCCCAATCCCTGGGCTAGAGAGAGGCAGATGTGGGCCCTGAAGCCACGTGTTCTGACTCAAAAACCAAAGCCTTTCCTCAACCTGGCAACCTTGCTCATCGTGCTGCATGCCTTGCCTGGTATGGCTTTGTCGGACTTCTTGAACCCTCCTAGGTGGGGCAGGCATGCCACGGCCCCCTCCCCCCACCATTTGTACCCAGCTTCGTGTTTCCTCGCTCAAACCTGCTTCTCCTGCAGTCTCTCCCAGTTCCATAAACGGCAGTTCCGTCTTTCTAGCTGCTCAGGCCCCCGAACAAGGCCTCACCCTTTTCTCTTACGCCTGTGTCTAACGCTTCCGCAAATCCTGCTAGCTCTTCCTTCACTATAAACACAGAATCTGGCTACTTCTCCGTACCTCCGCCAACAGCCTCTTGGTCCTGCCAGTCATCTTTCCTGTTGTCTCATTTGGTCCCCGCGCTTCTTCCTTTGTTCCCTACAGTTTACTCTCAGCACAGCAGCCAAAGGGGTCCTGTTACATCAAAAGTCAGATCGTGCTCTTCTCTGCTGATCAGTACTCTGATCACGTCCCATCTATTCAGAGCAAAAGCCTTACGGGATGTACTTGACTCCAGCCGTGTGGCCTCCTTGCTGTTCCTGGAACCTGCCAGACACATTCCTGCCTCAGGGCCTTTGCACTTGCTGTTTCCCTGGTCTGGGACACTCTTCCCCAGATAGCTGCCCGGCCCACTCCTCACCTCCCTCAAGTGTCCACTAATTTGTCATCTCCTCAGGGAGGCTTTCCCTGCCCACCCTTATGAAAACCGCAGCTCATCTCCTACCCGATCTTCCCCAGCCCCACGCCCTGCCTTCTTTCTTCTTCCTCAAAGCACTTTTGGCCACCTGACAAACTATGTATTAATTTTGTTTTTCATCTGTCTCCCCGACTAGAATAGAAGCCCCACAAAAGCAGGGGGATTCCTTTTTTGGGAGGGGAGGCTCTCATTCATTCACTGCTGCGACCGTAGCATCTAGAACAATCTGGCACTTAGTGGGTCTCCATAAGTGTTTTTTAAATGAATGAATGAATGAATGAAACTTCCCTGTCCCCTGACAGGTATTTGAGTTTCCGCCCTGCTGGGCTTTGTCTGTTTCTGATCTGCAGAGCGGATCATTTTTATCTCAGTCACATGGTCCCTCTCCGAGGTATGGAAGGGCTGCTTGTTTATCACCGCCTCTTCACCTGAACCCAGGTGCCACCTAAGAGGCTCTCCAAAGAGGCATGGATGATGCCAAGTCTGGTGGCTTCTCACCTAATCCCACATTCCACAGCTTTACTGAGGAACCTTCCCTCAGGCGCCATCCTGGCCTCCTCCATCAGGGCAGACAGCGCTCTCAGTCTAGGAGTCATCCAGCTGTTGAAAGTCAACCATTTGGCTTATTGAATATTAATGATTCAAATGTGTCTGGTTGTACAGGAAATGTTCAGCTGGCAATGAAATGGGGCTGAATCAGGGCGAGAGAGAAAGCCTGCGTTAGCGCCTCTCTTCTGCTCTCTAGAGGGGGAAATGCCTTGTAAAGAGCTCCTGTGTGTCTGAGTTGAACAGAGCGCAGGGGCACAGGAGGAGAGAAGCCTATTCAACTTGCACTTTGCAGAAAAAGGAGTCATTTATCAGTTTCTGCTTGAGATATTTAATAATAGAATAGCCCTTCAAAATTTCTGGAAGGGTAATGCTGCTGATTCAAAGGAAAACATGCTGCCCATTTCGTGATGGAAGGAAACAGCTTCGTGGAACAGGGTGGTGATTTCCTAAGGGTGACAGCAACCCAATCAATCCCACCCCTCATATCAAGGGACAGTCATGTTCGCCTCCATCCGCCTGAAGTGTCCCAGACCGTCTCAGGAGGGGTATGTCATCATGAAAGCTACAAAAGAAAAAGAAGTGAAACTCACCCACCGCTCCAGCCCCAAATAGTGTTGAGTCAGGGGTGAGAGTAGAACAGGTGGAACTGGGAAGAATTTTAGAAGTGGCGTCGGTGTCCCAGCGGGGATGGTCCTTAGATGTCATCCAGAACAAGCTTCAAGGTCATCTGCACTTGGGGAAGGGCGGTGCGGAGAGGGATGAGTGCCTCAGGGCACACGGGGAGTTAGTGACTGGGAAAGAGCTGGAAGTCCCCCCACCTTGAGTCTCCACATGGAGACACGAACTTAAATGACCTTACAGACCCATTTTCCCCCATACCTTCAGGTTCCAGATGAGGAAACAGAGACCCATAAGGCGGAAAGAACAGTGAGGCTGAGGAGGCCAGAGAAGATATTTAACATGGACCTTCACCCCTTCAGCTTCTCTTGAGTTTATTTAAGCAGGACTCTCAGTTCTTTCTCTCTTCCTTTCCTTCAGTGTCAGGGTAACTTATGCATCAATTTTGCCCAGTCCCTCGGGAAACGGCCTTGTGGACTTGAAAAACAAATGCCTAAATTCACTGAACCAAGTTAGTTTCTTGTACTGTCCCTCCTGTTCCACGCCAGTGTTTCTGTCCACAGGTGGGGTCAGTTTGGGCAAAGCAGAGGGGAGAGGTAGAGTGGCTTCCCCCCGAGTCACAGCTTAGCAGTGAGAACACAGGGGCACTGAGGACAGTCTCGCTAAAGTAGACTATCCCGGTGTTCTTGGCATACAGCAAGTGCTTAGCAAATGATTGCTGCATTGCCCTGTTAGGTGCCGTGCTGGAAAAGTTGTAAGCTGTGGATTTCACAACAGACCAATGGACATGTGTATTGATCGCCCAACTACTCTGTGTCCAGAGTTATACCTGGACTTGTGTGAGAGTCAAGAGACACAGGTGTGCTTCTTGGTTTTACTCTCAGGGGCCTTGAAATCTCACTGGGAAGCCAGTTCTGTCACACACAACACACCTTGAGCCAATACAAGGCAGTTCCCATGTAAGACGCTGTAACATTGATAGGATTGTGGAGAGTGGATTTAAAAGCATCATCATGCCTATGTAACAACAACAACAACAGTAATACTAATAACAATGGCTGCCTTTCTTTGAGCATTCACTGTAGTTACTCCCAGGCATGTGCTAAGTACGTAAAGTAGTATGCCATTTAATCTGCACAACAACCCTACCCGGTTGGTACTAATATCATCCCCTAGGATAAGGTCGCAGAGCTATGAGAGTAGAGCCAGAATTTGAATCCTGGCCCCTTTTGCTCCAAAGCCATGTTCTTAGTGTGGACGCCCACAGCCCATTCTGCGCCCCCTGCCCCACTCTAGTCCTCTACGTCTACCCGGTTTCTTTAAGGATGCCTCCGCCTTTTACATGCGCTTCATCCTCTGGCCATGGTGTTCTCCAGATCGGTGGCTCTCACACTCTGTGACACCTACCACCTGATAGAGGGTCCCGATGAGTGAGAGAGAAAGGGGAACTGCTCCTAATCTGGGGCCCACTCGCCTCCACCCGCGCTGGCAGGGAGCGGCGTCAGTGAACTCTGTCCCAACATCATCGGTCAGGTGGAAACAAGCTGAGAACCGGCGTTTTGAGTCACTCCTCTCTTCCCACTTTGCACATGCCCTTCTGGCTCTCCTGTGGATAAGTGCTAGGGGTAAAACCATCTCTAAAGCTTGGGGAGCCAGCTCTCCTCGATTACCAGGAGTCTCCGGGGTTCCTCGGGGCGCCCCCAGCTCCTGATCAGTTAATTCTCCCTGCGCTTGTTCAGGCATCATGAGCACCAGGTCCCTGCCCCACCTTGTGGCCGAGCCCGGGAATTGCGGCTCTCCTGTTCCTGAGGACGGCTGGGTCCCGGGAATGTGGGTTTCAATTCCTTTCCTCTCCCGCTCCTATGCAATCTCAGCCCCCACAGCGCAGGTGCGTTGACTTCACAAGCCCACACGGCGTACTCAATCGCCGCCCTGGCTTCTGGGTACGCTGACATTAAGATCGCCCTGTACTAGCACTACTACCACCACTGCTGTTACTACCACGAGTACCACTGTTAATACCACCACTGCTACTGCTATTACTTCTACTGTCATTAAAATCACTACTGCTATCACCACCACTACTACCACTACCGCCACTAACTACTGCTACCATTACTACCACTATTAATACCACTGCTGCTACCACGATTGCTGCCGCTGTTAGTGCTGCTACCGAAGACATACTGTGTGCTTGGCTCACGATGTTTTACTTATATTGTCTCATTTAATTCTCACAGCAACCCTTGAAGTAGAAAACAGTAACGTAATTATCCCTGTTTTACGGGTAAGACAAAATTAAGACTTGGAGAGCCCTGCAAATGGTCATCATTCCCGCTGCTAGTAAGAGGCAAACAAGATATTAGGCCAAGTTGCCTGGCGTCAGAGCCTGTGCACTTGACCACCGTGTGGAATGGTCTTCCTGAGGAAGTGACATTGGCTTTGGAGTCAGGGGGAGCTGGGTCAGGACCCCCACCTAGCTGGGTAACAAGGCAGGTTAGTCTTATCTGTAGAGTAGGGTTTGCACTTGAACGTATGGAGTTCTTTCGAGGAGCCAATGAGATGATGTCTGTGAAGCACGTAACAGAAAGGCCGCACGCGGTCCTCACTGGCTCCCAGGGAGCCTAACAGACCTTCTGTCTTGGGAGTGCGTGCCCACAGCCAGCAATACGTCCTCTGCAGGAACCTATTGTTGGATCACTCCCTCTCCACTCAGGCCACACAAACCACTTGTTAATCATTCATTCATTCATTCATTCACCTCCTATGGCACATTACTATATGCTGGGCACAGTGCTTGGGCCTGGGGATAAGAAGGTGAGGAAAACAGGTATGGCCACTGGCCTTGTGGCGTGTACTCTGCTGGAAGTTTCCCTGTGCCAGCTGCAGGAGATGCAAAGAAGGGTGTGGAACAGTCAAGGCGCGTAGGATCTAGTGAGTTCGGAAAGGGAGGTAGAACAGGAAATTGGTGGCTAGGCACATGGGGACTAAGATAAACGTCTTAAGAGATTCGGGAATGGATAATGGATGGTGGAAAGGGAGAAAAGGCCCATTGAAGGACAGAGAAATCCCGCTGGTGGATGGATCAGGCAAAGCTTGGTGGCTTCAGTGCGAAGGGGAAGGAACGGCCAGAGATAGCAGCCTGGAGGCGCTTCCTGGGTAATTAGAGCCTTTTCATTGCAGGGCCACTGAACCTGTCCCTGTCTCCCTGCTCAGAGAGTACTTCCAACAGCCAACTGTCCCTTCACAGTGGCTTCGCTAGAGGTGGGACCTGGGCATTAGAGGTTCCTCTAGGATCAGTCAGGGACAGATTAACAATCACGTGAAAACGCTATCACTCTAGCCAGGCACTGTGCCGGACGCCAGGCCTCGCCCCTGAGAGCAGGGCCCCCATTTCACAGACGAGAAAATCAAGGCTCAGACATATTCAGTGACTTAATCTCCTGAATGCAGAAGTCAGGATGCAAACCTGGCTTCATCTAGTTCCAAAGGCCATGTTCTTTCCATTACAGAACATATCACTTCTTTCTTTTACTGAAAAGGCAGGACCTCAGCGAACTTTCACTCCGATCCGATCATGCAGGTGAAGGGGCCATGTCCTCCATATAAAGGTGTTGAGAGGAATGGATCTAATGGCCTTTGGGCTGCGTGGTCCCCTGAGAAGCTGCAGAGTACAGCCATTGGTGCCAGGCAGACCTGAGCTTGAGTCTCAGCCAAGCAAATTTTTTAATCTCTCGAAGCCTCAGTTTTCTTACCTGTAAACCGATAACATCTATCATAGGACCGTACATGAATACTAAATCTGTTAGTACAGGAGGAGCTCCACGAAGTGCAGGTATACAGTCAGCACTCGATGCGTGTTAGTGATCACCATTCTTCTACTAGAGAAAGGCCTAGGATGGTGCTGAGCGATGCGGCTATTGGCTCCCTTTTTTCTAGAGCCTGACAAAAATCCTGGCCACTGTGCCCCTAACCTATACAGCCGAGTAGGTGTTTCATGAGCTTATGAATTTTTATAAGGTTCTATTTTTGTAATTTCATGTCATGCTCCAGTGCTGTTGGCCACGTCAGCTCCTGACCTTTCAGTTGGTGAGAGGCCCTTCCCATACACACAGCCATAAAAGCCCACCGGTTTTCTCCTTGGCGTCTGAGTTTGTTTGGTGCTCTCCCTTTCTCCTTCGCCATTTGAATAGTGACATCATTATTCCAACATCCTCTCACCTCTACCAAAAAAGACCTACTAGTGATTCCCTCCTGGGTGCTCAGAAACGCCTGGGGAGGAAGTTGTGGTTTCAGCAAGGTGCAGGCATCACGAAACCGAGACAGAAGAACTGGCAGGGTGGAGAAGTTACTCAAAGGTAGGAGAGACAGAAAAACACTCACATGCTTTTATTAAGCTCACGTCCGTGGTCAAGTCAGTCTTTTTTTATTTTTATTTTTTTCTCCTAGGCTTGCTGTTAAGACATTGGTATAACAACATTTAAGGCTATATAAATGGAATAAAGCACTCACCCATTTCCCCCCGAATGCCAGCCCGACTATTTCCCTCTGTGATCTCCTTTAGTTTTTACACATATTTTAATGAAAGTTATAATCATATTGCAGGTCTGATTTTTTGGGGTCCTTATCTTTTCCTCGAGTGTGATTTCAGGAAGGCTTTTTTGGTGTTGCTGCTTCTTTGCGCTTATCGTGGAAGCTGCCGCATCATGGTTCCTTCCTGAGACTCACTGTTCCAAGGTCTTGGTCCCAAGCAATCCCAGCGGTGAGTAGAACAGGCGGAGACATCACGGTGGCAAAGCAAGGCTTGAACCCCAGCCATTTACTACTCATGTGACCTTGATTCAGTTACTGCCTTCTGCTTTGAACCTCAGTTTTCACATCTGTGAAATGGGGGTAATGCAGACCTGACAGAGTTACTGTGAGGTTTAGAAGTAAAAGCATGGAGAGACCTGGCAGAGAATTTCTTCAACAAATGGTAACTGTTACTAGAGATGTGCTGTTGTTTACCTTATTGTTGGATAGTTCTCAGTTATATCATAATAATGGATGTCTTTGCAATTTGTCATCTGCTGTTGACTCTTCTTGGGAAGAGTCCCAGGAGTGCGATTATTTAGCCTAAAAGTATTGGCATTTTTGTGGCTTTTGATATGCATTGCCAACTTGCCTTCTAGAAAGCTGATATGAATTCACGAAGTCACTGGCGATGTAACTATTATTTGATCCAAAGCTAGCAGTGAAAGAAGGTGTGGGACTAGTAACATTAACAATGCAGTTCAGCAATCAGCAGGTTCTTTAGGAACTAAGAGGCAGTAGTGTGTGAAATTTTGATGTTGGAAGCCAGGAATGTGAAGACAGTAAGGAAGTAGTGGGAACGGAAATCAGGCATAGTTTCAGACCAACAAAAGGCAGGTATTTACTATCTGGGTGTTTGTTAAATTATATATGCTCCATCAAGGCTCAAGTATTTGATATTAAAACATGACGCTTCCCAAATTTATTTATGGTTTAAAGCCTAAAATGAAATTTCTGCCTAAGTCTTAAATTTAGGGTTAACTCTCTTCCTCTAAGCCCTGCCTCTCTAGTCCTTTTCTTGGAAATTTATTAAAATGTTAAAAACAAGTTCCTTCCCTCATCTAATCTTGACTTTTATAATGCACTGAAGCTATTGGTTTGCTTATCTTTGTATTTCACTTAGCCAGCAGTAAACCTCAGTGCACAAGTCCTAGCTTCCTACCGGGGGTATGTGAAGTTCAATGCTATGATGCTTTCTTTTACACTTTATGTTTTATCCCACATGTCTTCAGTGGGGTGGAGAGAACCCTGGGTTGAGAATTGCTTGATCTGGGTTCAGGGACTGGTTCTCTCCTTGCCTCTGGGGCAATCACGACCCCATCCCCACATTCTGATGGCTTCTACAGTGGAGACTCACTGCTAGGGTGCCCGTGTTACTGGGGACAGATGGTTTATCGCTTTTGAGCTTTCATAAATCAGTTCTGAAGTTCTCTGTGATACTATGCCAAGGGGATTTTAATAAAAGAAACCATTCCTGTATTTTAATAAATGCATTTAAAATACCCTGCTAGTGTTTACATGCAAGGCTTCCCTTCCTCTCACTGTGCCTTGGTTTCCCCATAAACCAGGGGGTGGATTTAAGCAACTGCCCAGGTCCTCCCTCTCTGAAAGTCCTCCCCACCGTGCTCATGTTGAGCAGTGCGGTGTCTCTGCTGCGCTGACCACTGCTCTGCCTCTGACCATGCGCTCAGGGCCTGTGGATTTGGTGGCACTCCACCCAGCTTAGCTGCTTCTCTTTGTCAATCTTCAAGAAAGAAAGGATTTAAAATATGGAATTTGAGAGCTGGGCCCTTTGCGTCAACAAAATTTGTGTCGCCCCTTTGGAGAACTTCCTTCATCTTTGTTCTCTTTTTTAGCCTATTTCAAAGAGCCATTTGAGGAGCTCAGGGTCAGATTTGGCACGCCCATGCCACCGGCGAACAGGGCAGGCCCTGGGCACCCACGCAACTCTGGGCGGGCTCGGGGGACCCCGTCTCAGTTTCTCTTGCAGGAAGTGACTATGGCCTGAGGGCCCCAGACATTGTTTATAGGCCACATCATTGCCAGTGAAAGAAAAATGCCCAGGGCAATATACTTAAGGGTAGATGAGATTATTACTGGAACAAGTTTTTTCCCTCTCCTTTAAGAATAAAAACAAGTTGGTGGTGTCAGCACAGTGTAGTGAAGGGGCTCTCACTCTAGAACAACACTGGCTACAGGTGTGAAAATTATTAGGCAGGCGGCCAGCCCTTACCCTTGCAATTTCCTCCTCTTTCAACACCGTACTGAGAATTCAGGCATTCATAGCCTTTCTGGGATGGTTTCCCAAAAGCAGGTGGGCCTGGAGGGACCAGGGTTGGTGACATCTCTGCCATGTAATCTGAGTAAATGACCTGGTGTAGTTATAGCCCCACTTGCTGTAGCAGCATTTGTGGGTACATGAGAGAATGGGGTCCCCAGGCCCATGAGTGGCTGTGACTGTGACTCAAGGAGGTGGCCTTGGTACACTTTTGCTTCAGAACTCACAAAAAGAAAAGTTGGCATTTGTTACTAGAGAGGGAAGTGACTGTCCTGGGAGGAAATCTATGAAGACTGTTTTCCTGTGGTTCACCCAGGGAAATAATTGGTTCTTCCTTTTCCTGTGCACCTGGAATACTATGTACAGACAGACAGACCTTCACACTGTAACCACACTGTAGTTGCCTGTAGCCTCTGAACTCTGAGCTTCGAGAGTGTAGGTTTTGCTTTCTAAAACTTTGTTGCTCTTTTCAGCTCATCACCTCCAACCCCGTAGCCTACATACGCAGCACAGTGTCTGGTTGTCTTGGACCCTTGCCTGTCAAGGTGTGTGGTCCACGGAGCAGCAGCACCAACATCACCTGGGAGCTTGCTAGAAATTCAGAGCCTCAGGCCCCACCCAGACCTGTGGAATCCGGATCTGCCTTTTACAAAGCTCCCAGGTGATTTGCGGTACATTAAAGTCTGAGAAACCCTGAGTTAGAACCGATGTTTGCTGGGTGCATAATGACAGGGAGAGGCAAGAGACATGGGTGCCCGGGCTGTCATCACTCTCTCGTACCCTCTGTGTGCGAGATCCTTAGTGAGCCATGGAACAGCATTGGGCCTCAAATTTTTAGCTGCGAAATGAGGATTTTGGACTGGATCAAATCATGCAAAAGTCATTTTTGAGTGGAACTTTATAGGGCATATGAAAGATGAAAGAGGCATGAACCCTGCCCCCAAGGAGTTTCAATTCCAGTGATGGAGCTAAGACAGACATACAAATAACGACAACACAGGGAGAAAAGTAGAGGTGCCCCAGGAGAAGAGAAGGTGCCTAGGACCTAGGGAAAGAGTAGGTGTGTGCCGGCTTATTCAAAAATCTGCCCACCTGTGGGCCCAAAGGAGAAATGAATTTCACGTCGAGGGTCTGCTTGAGACACTCCCAGGCCCCCCAAGCTACCATGAAGCGAGGTCCTGAGAAGCTGCAGGGCTGCCACAGTTCAGCAGGAAGGGATATTGTTCAGGGGGAATGTCAAAGATTCTAAATAGATGAGTAAATGAAAATAGATGGAAAAAAAGCCCCCAAAATTTCTGTTTCTCATCTGTATTCGATGTCACTGTGAGTATTGTGAGGGCAGGGCCGTCATCCTCTTCCTCTGTGACTCCAGGGTCGGGCACTCTGCAGTGCCCACAGTGAGAGCTCCATCAGTGTTTGCAGAGCTGAACCAAACTGAGACGATTTTCATGAGCAAGACAAGCATACCCTGGGGATGAGTGAACACAGCCCTCTCTTAGGCACTGTGAACAAAACCCTACAATGTAGCAAATTACTATCCTGTCTTCATTCTAGAAAGGCAGATTCTAGAAAGTATTTTCTGCTGTTGCTTAGGCACGAATGGGAGTTCTCTGAGGACTGTATTTCAGTCTCCCTCCAAGAGCCTTGGGCATGTCTAATGCTCACGAAGAAGAGCTTGTCACTGAGCCCCCTTGACATTTGACCCTTAGCATTGTTGGGAATAAATTACAAGGCACAGAACTTTGATTTCTAAAGTTGTTTAAAATAGTTCTTCAGTTCTTCTAATACTCCACAAATTGGGTCAATAGAATTGCTTCCATTTTGAAGAACAAAAAAGCTAGGTATATTTTATGTGCATGGTCACCAAACGTAACTGGAAGAGAACTTTAGTTGATGTTATTTACATTAACCTTAGTTAATGTGTGTCCATTGGAGTCACCGGACCTTCTGTCTATTTCCATAGAGAAAGAGAGAGAGAGAAAGATGGACTGGGTTCTTGGATTTCCATTTCTAATGTTAAGTGTTAAGCTTCTCCTTTGAGTATATTTAAAATTATAGACTTTAGAACTTAAAGGAAACTTGGATATCATTAATTCACTCAGCAAAATGTAATTTCTGAGACTTTTGGTTAATGAGGCAGGCTGACATGGCCTTATTTTTGCTACAGATACATAGAAAGCCTGGATTAAGTTAAAACAAAAAAACCACTATTTTTTGCTAAATACACTGTTGCGCTTGTAAGAAAGAAAGGAAGAGAAAGGTTCAAAGTTAGAGTAGTAAGTGAGCACTGAGACCAGAATGGCTGATAGGGGTCTCAGATTCAGAGACAGGCTAAGTTGCTGGATGCTAAGTTTTTAATACCCAATGAAGACACAGAAGAAAAACTCTGAGGACAGGGAGAGGTGGGATGGGGGCTGGAGCCTAAGGGTCACCCTGCACGAGAACTGGAGCTGGAAAACTGCTCACCAGCCTGGGGAATTTGCAAGGAGCCTTGATAACTGCCTGGGACTCTGGGTGGAAAGATAGATACCCATGAGAAATTGTAAACCAAAGGCTGTGACGTGTATATGCGGAGTTTGGATTTACGGTCTCCAGGTGGGGCGGTGTAAGAACTGGTTCATAGCAGTCAGATCACCAGGGCTCTAGAAAAGAGGCACATGCGAAACTGCATGAAAGATAATTCCTGCTGAAGACGAGCCCACAATGAAAAGTCACGTACGATACTAGGACCAAAGCACCAGGAAGGAGAATTAACAAAGACAACAAACAGGAGCAGTAGTATCCACAAAATAGTAGACTATAGAACATTCTAGAAGAGATTATAAAATATGTGTGTATAAAATATTTAAAGAGGTAGCACGGTGAGACCCTGTCTCTACCAAAAAAGAAAAAAAAGAACAACAAAAAAGAAAAAAACAAAACTCAGCTGTGCACCTGTAGTCCCAGCTGCCAGGGAGGCTGAGGCAGAAGGATCATTCACGGCCCAGGAACTGGAGCTTGCGGTGACCTACAATACTGCACTCTACCCAGGGACACCGAGTGATACTCTGTCTCAAAAAACAAACAAACAAAAAAAAAAACACACAAGGAAAAGTTCTTGAAGGAAATGTAAAGGGCTACTCTAGTGAACGCACAAATGGTAAGAACATGAAACAGGCTCATTGCTAATACGGAGAAAGTTCGAGTGGTCTGGATAGAAGATCAAACCAGACACAACTCTCCCTTAAGCCAAAGCCTAATCCAGAACAAGGCCCTAACTCTCTTCAGTTCCGTGAAGGATAAGAGAAGTGAGGAAGCTGCAGAAGAAAAGCTGGAAGCTGGCAGAGCTTGGTTCATGAGGAAAGGAGCCATCACCATAACTTAAAAGTGCAAGATAAAGCAGCAAGTGCTGATGTAGAAGCTGCAGAAAGTTATTCAGATCAGCTCGCTGATGAAGGCGACTACACTAAACAACAGATTTTCAGGGCATTTTCAATGTAGTCAAAACAACCTTCTATTGGAAGAAGATGTCATCTGGGACTTTCACGGCTAAAGAGAGGTCAATGCCTGAGTTTAAAACTTTAAAGGGCAGGCTGACTCTCGTGTTAGGGACTAATGCAGCTGGTGACTTTAAGTTGAAGCCAATGCTCACTTACCATTCCAAAAATCCTAGGGCTTTTAGGAATTATGCTGAAACTACTCTGCCTGTGCTCTAGAAATGGATTGATAAAGCCTGGATGACAGCACATCTGTTTATAGCATGGTTAACTGAATGTTTTAAGCCCACTGTTGAGACCTACTGCTCAGAAAAAAAGATTCCTTTCAAAATATTGCTGCTCATCGACCATGCACCTGGTCACCCAAGAGCTGTTATGGAGACTAATGTTATTTTCATGCCTACTAATACAAAATGCATTCTGCAGCCCATGGATCAGGGAGTAATTTTGACTTTCAACTCTATTATTTAAGAAATACATTTCATAAGGCTATACCTGCCATAGATAGTGATTTCTCTGATGGATCCAGGAAAAATAAATTGAAAACCTTCTGGAAAGAATTCACCATTCCATTCTAGATGCCATTAAGAACATTCGTGATTCATGGGAGGAAGTCAAAATATTAACATTAACAGGAATTTGGAAGAAGTTGATTCCAGCCTTCAAGGATGACTTTGAGAGGGGTTCAAGACTTCAGTGGAGCAAGTAATTGCAGATGCGGTAGAAAAAGCAAGAGAACTAGATCAGAAGTGGAGCCTGAAGATGTAACTGAATTGTTCCAATCTCACGATGAAATTGGAATGGATGCGGAGTTGCTTCTTACGGATGAGCAAAGAAAGTGGTTTCTTGAGATGGAATCTGCTCCTGGTGAAGATGCTGGGAACACTGTTGAAATGACAATAAAGGATTTAGAATATTCCAAAAACTTAGTTGATAAAGCAGCCACAGGATTCGAGAGGATTGACTCCAATTTTGAAAGAAGTTCTACTGTGGGTAAAATGCTACCAAACAGCATTGCACACTACAGAGAAATCTTTTGTGGAAGGAAGAGTCGATCTATGTGGCAAATTTCGTTGTCCTATTTTTAAAAATTGCCACAGTCATCCCGCCCTCCAGCAACCACCACCTCGATCTGTCAGCAACCAACATAGAGGCAAGACCCTTCACCAGCAAAAAGATTACGACTCACCGAAAGCTCAGATGATTGCTAACATTTTTAAAGCAATAAAGTATTTTTAAATTAAGGTATGTATATTGTTTTTTAGACATGATGCTATTGCTCATTGAATAGACTACAGGATAGTGTAAACATCATTTTTATATACACTAGGAAACCAGAAAATGTGTGTGACGTGCTTTGATATCTGCCTTATTGCAGTGGTCTGGAACAGAACCCGCACTATCTGCAAGGTGTCCTGTAATATAACAGTAGGCTAAGTTTTATGAAAAAGGGAAACACAGTGTTATGGGGCTGAAAGAAGGGGCACCTAACTCACTCTGGGGGGAGGGTCAGGGAAAGTTTCTGAAGATGGTGGCCCCTCGGCTGCACCCTGAAGGATGAGTAAGAAGACAGAAGGGACCGGAAGGCTGTACCAGGCAAGGGTAACAGTGTGTGCAGACATGCGGAATGGCAAGAGAACTTGGCACGATCTGGTCCGACGTTCTTCTGTTACGGATGAGGAACTTGAAGCCCTGAAAAGGCAAGGAGACTGCCCCAATGTCACCCAGGTAATTAGGACCAGGGTTTGTACCCAAGGCCCCCATCTCAGTACATTCCCTTTCTACTGTACCACAGTGCCTAGCTTTGCAGTCAGAGGGGACTGCATGTTGCTGAGACTCTAGCTGACTTTGAAGATGAGCTGCGTGGCTGTGGATGGCAGGATCTGTCTCCAGCCTATCCTGGGCTGGAGCCGAGCCAGGAATTTGGCAGTTTCCAGGGCTGAGCTGCCCAGCTCACCCCAAAGAAGCCTCAGCCTCCAGCCACGGCACCGCCGCCTGGTTTAATCATTAACTCCAAGTTCACAGGGCTGGATCTGGAATGCACAGGACCCGGGGAGCAGGCTGGGTCTCCAGGGAGCCAAGAGAAAGATGGCTCTTGAGGTGAGAGGGCACCAAAGTTTAGAATGGGCTTTTTCATCCCTAAATGGATCAACACCCTGGGCTCAGGAACAAGGGTGCTGGCCGTTGCTCTCAATTTTGTTGGAGTTTACACAACATCTTGTTAGCTTGATTTCAGGATTTCCTTTTAATAGTCACAGCAGATTGTGCCTCTCTCTGCCACAGCCCTCATGCTGTCTGGTAAGTATTCACTCATGCATCCACCCCACTAAACTGCGACCCCCCGGAGGGCGGGACTCAGTCTTTCACCTCAGCATTTTCCGTGCCTGGCACAGTCTGGCACGTGGCTGGTGGTGGTCATTAAATATTTGCTGATGGATTGAATACGTGAGACCCCAACTCTGCCTAAAAGTGTTCCAAAGCCCTTACCCCCACCCCCTTTTTTTTAATTAAAGGAACTTGAAACCGATTTTGCTTAAAACATTCAACAGAGGCTCACGAAGTGTCTTTCTTGAGAAACTTATTCTGTGGTATCATAAAAGATCATAGCACCATGATGAGGTCCACTGGTCTAAAAGAGATGGAATGTTCTTAAGGAGTCTGCTCTTCTCCACTTTATCCCTAGGGTTTGGATGGCTGCAGAGCATGCTTAAGGTTGCTTTGGCATTCTTGGGAGACGGGTGCTATTCAAGCACGAGGTGACATTTTATTGAGGAAACAAAAGCCCCAAGGAGGGCAAATTCCACTGGCATAATAAAGGTAACTTCCCCTTATAATTTCCCGAAGCTGCAGCCTGTGTTCTTAGTAGCATTGCTAAGCCCTGGGCAGGCACCTTTAAAAGGATTTCTGGGTTCCCCAAAAGAAAACATCCAGGGAAAAGCGAAGTGCAGGTGGCAGCGAGATTTCTGTTTCTTTCTGGTGAATCCCAGTTGTCTGTAAAGTGGAGACAATCATCTGTTCTTCACAAGGTGCTTGTTGGGGTGAAGTGCAGTGATGGCTTATCATGCCTGGCACCTGGGAGATGCGCCGTCACGGTGCAAATAGCTTCTCTGTCTTGAAAGTAAGAATCCTGAACCTACAGCGAGCCAGAGATGGGGAGATAAATTTTGCTCTTACAGGCCACGTGTCTGGTGCCCGGTGATCCAGAGTCCAGTCTGGAAGGGGAAGGATCAGTCTGCTGAGTACTGGCTTAACGTGTAAACATTTGCCTACAATGTTGCTCTACCCAGCACTGGAGTACGCTGTGCTGGGAGAAGAAACTTCTCTGGCAGGGTCAGTTGCTCTCCTGGAACAGCCAGCTTGGACTTGGAGTCGAGCCATGGAGGCTGACTCTCATCCTAGCAAATTTTGTATCACCCCAAGATCCTGGACGCCCTGGGGAAGTGGCCAACATCAGGGAACCTCCTTCTGTACCAGCTGCTGGGTCCTTTTTCATTTGCAGGTTGATGGCATATAATACAGCCAGTCTGCATTCAGCTCTCTCTGCCACCTGCAGTTCTCAGAGTTCTGTGAGTTCTTTAAAGTTACAGCACTCAGTGTTTGTCGTGTCAAGAGATACATCAGTTTAGGAAGGATCCAGGCTTGAATTCCTCCAGCGTCCCACCTGCCCTTGGTCTCAGCACCCATCTAGAGTAAATCACCTTTGTAAGGAACTGGAAAACTCGGGGCCACTCTGACCACCTGATTCCTGCCTCCTTCTCTTTTTCCATTCTCTCCCGAGCCCTCAGAAATGAGATGAAATGAGAAGTAAATTGCCAAAGGAGATCCTCTCCTGGGCAAATTTCCTGCCTTTGCTTATGGACGCGGAGACCCTGAGTGGGGAGGCCAGTTGCAGGGCACTCTCCCAGAACCAGCCCTGGGGTGACAGGGGCAGGCAGGATGGCCTCTTTCATGGGGGCGGGAGGGGGGTGGGGGAAGAGGAGGGTTGAAAAAGAGGAGGAGGAAGAAAGACTGTGTAGGAGACCCCAAGGGCTGCCCCTATTCCTCTACTCCGCCCCAACCCGAAACTGTCAGTCTCTACCAAACCTCAGAGAGCGAGAGAGGTGGGAGTGGGGAGAAAGAGACAGGGAGGGGGAAATCAAAGAAAATTGCAAAAGTCAATGGCCTGGAACTAGAGGCAGCCTCAGCAACTGCAGTGTGACTTTGATTCCCCTATCATAACCCTGAATTAAAAATTCAGGCAATTATCTGCATGGCTTCCTTCTGATTAGAACGAGCCGGAGCCTCATTAATGCATCGGCACAGAGGAAAGCCATTAGGGTCTGTGAAATGGAATGTTTCTCTGAGAACAGGTTCCGCTTGATGTAGAATACCCAGCAAAAAGAAATTTCACACATTTTTGAGCTCAGAGTCACAGGACGGCACCCTGCTTCAGGGCCGCAGACCTCGCCACCACAGTCGTCCCCTCTCAGCTGGCTCTGGGTGAAAGCCACCTTTGTTTCCCAGGCTCTCTCGGGCACCTCCATCCACTGCTGTTGTGTGGAGGGAGAGTGAGGGGGTTGGGGGCTGCCCCCCTACTTGGTCCTGAGACACTGCATCAGCCTGGACCCCCAGCCCCAAGGTCCTAGAGCCATGAGGAACACCGGAACTTCTCAGGAATTCCCTGCCCTCCTTTGCTAGAAGAACTAGAAGCAAGCTTGTCGAGGACAGTGACGGTCCTAGACTCCAGAAAAGAGCAAAGTATCTGCATATCACCCACATCTCGGTACTTTTCTGACCCATGTGGTGACCTGGGCATTCCGAGATGGTCCAAGCAGCATCTGGTGAAGCTCAGCCAGCCTTGGGGGCTTGTTCCTTAAGAGAGGGTGAAGGGTTGGAGGTAAGGGGGGCATCTGTTACTCATGGTCCAGGGCATCCTTTATTCTGGAGGCTTCGGGATTCCAGAAATGCAAATCTACTGCCCAGCCCCTAAGTGGGTGAACATCCCTACGACATTTGGCATTTGGAAACTCTCGTGCGCCTGCCTTTGGGATTTCTAGGGGCAGTTTCCTTCCCCACATGACTGTTTTGCTTATGGGAGAACCCAAGAGTGGTTTTTCAAACAACTGCCTTTGCAGCGTATCTCTTGGGAGAGTTGGTTTGACCCTACTTTGTTTAAATTTTCTTCAAGCTAGTGGGTAGGACTTGGGTTCCTCCATTTCAGACATCTGGAAATTCCTCTAATATAAGGATTCTCGGGACACAAAACATTAATCCTTGGGATAAATAGCATAAATAATCTCTTTAGGAGAAGAGCCAATATTATATGGTAAGAATTGAAAACAGTGAAAAAGGTTTTTTAGGAAGGGAACGGGTTACAGTTAATAGGATGCCAACCAGGAAAATGTTATCCTTCTAACTGAGTAAGCCGTGGTCTTCTCCTGGCACCCCTGTTAACTGTTCAGTGTAAGAACCAGGGCTAGGTGTCTGTACAAAGCTGTAAACACACAGAGACCTGGTCAAGCAAAACAGAGTCAATATATTAATATTACTGATTGAATTTGCATCAACAGCGCCCCCTGCTGCACACAAACAAAACTGGGCTAGAAATTTAGGTTTTCTAAAGTGTTTTCAGCCACATCCTACTTAGAAGGGTACATTCCTGGTCACCAGGGAGTTTTTATGAAGCATGTTTTCAATACTGCAGACAGTTTTATGGGTGCAGGCTCCTAGAGTTTACCTCACCCTCCAACATAAACAAGATGCTTGGTGATTCAGCCATGCTTCGTGAGTATCCCTGGACCCACACTCAACACAAGGCGCGCTGGAGAATTACTTGTGGCTTCAGCTGATTCCATGCAAAGGGCTGACCTAAAGGCACCCGAAGTCTTGAGCGGGTGGGTGGCGTTACCTCTCTAGGCTCACCAGGTGGTATGAGCGTGAAAGAAGCTGGCCAAAGGTCAGGAATGTGGGCCTTCCAGAGAGGGAAGCTCCTCCGCCAGCTCCGCGGCAGAGGCCTCCTTCCTGCCTTTGGAAATGGTCAAATTTCAGCCCTTAGTACCTTAGCGCCATTCACTGCATTTCTCAACATTTTAAACCTAGGCTCTCTTCCCCGGATAACTCAGCTCCTACTTTTGGAACTTGTCATTCCTAATTCGTTCGCCAAATACTTTTCGAGCAACTATTATGTGCTGGACATTGTTCTAGGAACAGGAGCCATCGCATGGAGCCTTGAGCAGATGAGGTCCCTGCCCTCTGCGAGCACACATGCTAGCTGGGGACACAGATAACACACAGAAAGGCCGAGGGCCACACCAGGGGCGTGAGTGCTGTACATAAACAAGGCTGAGCAAGGGGCAGAGAGTCCCCAGAGCTGCTTTACACAGGTGGCCAGGAGGGAAGGCTCCCCAAAAAGCACACTGGGAAACTTTTCTAATCTGTTCTGGCAACCTACCTTCTTTCTCTCCTCCGAAACCGGGGTTGCCTCCTCAATGAAACATCCCCAATTAACTTTCCACCTCCTTTGCCTTTCCCTGCAGCTCATCTCTGCTCAAGCTTCTTCATCTTGCAAAGACATCCAATTAGATCTCTGATTATAATCTCCTTGAGGACAGGGGCCCGGCTCCTATTTCTTTGGCTGGCTACCAGAGTGGAGGGGGAGGAAATGAATTTTCTACCATGCACTGGAAACATGAACACATTAGTCCATTGAATCCCCACAAAACACCTGCAGTCTCTGTGTTCCTTGTCCCCATTTTATCAATGAGGAAAGTGATGCTCAGTTTATTCGAAGGCATAAAACTGCCGAGTGGTGGAAGTGGGATTTGAACCCTGATCTAGCGTGGTAGCCTGCACACTTCCCACTCTGGAGCGCGGCATGGAGCGAGTGTTCATTAAGTGCTGTCAATGAGTAGCAAGTACACGGAAGGGGTGGGCTGTCTTTCTCAGAGAACGGTCATGCAAAAGAAGTGATTAAACTCCCCCTGCCCACTGGATTATAAATCCTTTTGCCCACTAGGTGACCCTGAGCACTTCACTTCCCCTTCCTGGGGTTCATAATCCCTCTCTGTAAACTGAAGTTAGACCAGATGATCTCCCAGGTCTTTTCTGGCTCTGACGTTCTAGGGAATGGTCTTCTGCAAGGAGGAGAAACGGGGGGTGAAAGGGGAGTAATCAAATGACTTCATCGCATCAGAGATCTGAATCTCATTTTTCATTAGGAGAGAGAGACCAAAACGCCACAGTTTGTTCAATTAAAATTCAGCATACACCAACCATATACCCCTGAAAGGTCCATTAGAATGAGAACAAGGAAAAATACAGCCCGGGGGAGATGATGCCCCAGGAGCTGGACAGGGAGTGGATGTCTCAAGGCTGCTGCAAGAGACAGTGGAACAAAGAGGCCAGAACAGAAGCCCCTTGAGGCAGGGATCTCTGACTGCTCAGTTCCCTGCTCCATCCTGCCAGCCTAGCTTGGCTCATAGGTGATGGATCAGTATTTGTTAAGTGAGTGACATTCCGCGGGCTGCCTCTACAATCAGGCCTTTGGCTTTAAAGCTCAGCTTTGCCTCTTCCTAGCTATGTACTCCTTGGGGAAGTCTCTCACCTTCTCTGGGTTCTTCCATAAAATGAGGATGAGAATAGTACAGATCAGTACTGACCTGAGATTAAAAAAAAAAAAAAAGAGTGAACGCATCTGATGCACTTAGCGTCTGGCACGGCGGGAGGGCTTGTTAAGTATTTGCTCTTGGTGTTATTAGCGGCCAGTGCCCCACTTCCCTGCCCTGCTCCTGGGCACTACGTTAAGTGCACCCTCTGAACTTGAAGAAAAGATGGGGACTCCAGAGCTGGCTAAGATCAAGTTCCCGGCACCAAGTACAATGGAGACTCCTCACAGAGATTCAGCGAAGAGCTTGAGAAAAAGTTACTTTTCTTGCACAATGGATTTTGTAGGCTGATATTCATATTCAAGAATAGTGCAAGCCTACAACAATTAGGTGTCCCTAGGAGACCCTTGCTGGCATTTTAAATTAAACAGTTTTCCCCTGTGTTGGCATGTTGACACAGAGAACAACTTACCTCTCACCTTACTTGCTTTTCTAGAAAAGCACAGTCCTTCAAGTCAGCTGTCATTTGCAAATGTTGCTAAATAAAACCCGACTTTACCACAAAGAGGACGAGTCTAGCAGGCAGATAGATATCTGTCCTCCTTCCTCCCACCAAAAAAGATCCCTGGGCTTTCCTGAGGAAATTCCATACAAAGAGTTTTATTTCTTGTTAAGTCGTACTTTCCTGAAGGTGTGTGATAAATATTATCATTAATTTTTTATTTAAAAGAAATCATTTGGCTTTACCTGGCTTCCCATTTATCTACATGCCAGTAGGGTGGCCAGCCTTCCTATTGTCTGGGATTGTCCCCATTTTTGCACTGAATACCCTCAGTCCTGGACAAACAAAAATGCCCTGAATGTCCTGGACAAACCCCAAACGCTAATGACAAATCAAGTAGAATTGTCCACCCAAGGGAGTGTTGGGAGATTTTCGTGTGTGTGTGATAGAAAAGGAAATTTACTCCTTTGAAATCGGAGGAGCTCACTACACAGGGAGGAAATATGAAACTGGTTCCTCTCAGTGCACTTTGCACGCTCAGTATAGGCTGGCCTGGCCCTGAAGACCCTGCAGAGGGAGAAACACCCAGCCCAGAAGTGCCTTGTTTGGCAATGAGGCAACAGGAGGGGAGAGAGGAGAGGACTGTCCCACATGGGGCCATGTGACAAGGCTGTAAACCCTCATCCTCGCCTCCTTCCCATAAAGTCTCTTGCTTTTGGCCAGGCTCTAGACCCCCGCAATGAACCTGTTGGCTGCACAGAGCAGGCCTGTGTCCCCGCCCCGCCAGCTGGTCTGTATGCTTGTGTGGGGCCCTGCGATTTGTGCCCAGGCAAAGGAGCAGCCCCTCCCCTGGGGATTCCCCTCAGGGCACATGGAGTGACCCCCGAGCCTCTGTGTGCATCCCCTTCCCTGAGACCTAGGGTCACGCCGTGTTTGTGGTGTCCTCAGGCCACATGGAATTGGCTCCCTGCATGCAGAGCGAGCTTCTGGTCACAGAGAATGCCGCGCAGCCTGTTCTGCTCCTCGTGGGCGAGTGCGAGGGCCCGGCAGGGCTGTGGACATTTGGCCATTCGGGGGGGTTTTCTGAGGCTGCAGAGCTCCTCCCACGGGCGGATCCCTGGGCAGCCGGCCACTCGGCCTGGCTGGATGGAGTCTCTCAGCCACATTCCTCATACTCTGTCCCTGTGCCTCACTGTGGCCTCAGCCTCTCCTTTCCTTAGAGCCCTGTGGGGGATTCCTTTCAGACACACACGTCAGAAAAACTTTAGCCCTTAGGAATTGATTTCTTCTTTCCATAGGCATCATGGACAGGGCTGGCCACACAGCTTGTGGGCTCAGTGCAAAATGAAAATGCGGGGCCCCGGCAAGAGGTAGGGAAGTCAGTGTCCTCTTTTCGTGGACTTGCTGTCCCAACCCATGGGGGACAGGCAACCCCCAAGGGTTGCAAGGTCTGTGCTTGGTACCTGGATCAGCTGGACGTGAGGCCCCTGCCAAATCTGCAGCCAAAGGTGTCCTGGCACTGCCAGCCAGGGTGAGGACAGCTGCCACCTCGCCCTGCCCCAAGTCACCATGGGACACATACCTGAACTGTATCCTACTTGTGTCCATGCCCAGGTCTCCATGGGGGGAAGTCAGTGATGGCAGGGTGCTGGTCTCCTTCTGCTGTTGTGATACGGTCACCCCCCTGGGTGGACGGTGGGCTGGGGGAGGGGAGACCAGGCCAGAGCGGTCACCAGGGGGCAGGGAGGTGGGGAGGCAGCAGGAGTGCCCGTCAGCCAGACTCCAAGCCAAGCCCCCACCGCGTGCTCCATTGTGCTGCCAGATTTCACTTATGAAACACAAATTCAAGGACAAAATACCTAATTCCAAAATGGCAACCTCAGAGCACTACCTCCTTCTGAGAGCAGGACCTCGTGTGATTGCACCGGCTGCAGACATGCGACGCTGGCCTGGACAACGGGAATTTGCAGCTACCAGTGCTTCTGTGTTCTCTTTTGCCTCTGGGAAGCTCAGAGCCAGAATTAATCACTCATTTTTAGTAACTGTGGAGGACCCGGGGCTTGCATAGCACATTTCAACTTGCTCTAGTCTTGACCTTCGGATTTCTCAACATTCTGCTGCTTTTGACTTTTGTTTCCCATTGTCTTCTCTATATGCTATAAGGATATGCTGTTATAACTAGCTTCAAATCCTGTGTCAAATGAGACAGGTAGTAAGTTTAGAAAGGCAATATTTTTCCCCTTGACTTGACTTTGGTCTTCAACGTAAAGACATAACTTTGGTGAGAATGTCTGTACCACCGCAGCTCCTCTGTTTAATTGAGAGGATGTTTGAAAACGCAGAATAAAATACACTATTGATCCACCATTGGCAAAGCATGTGTATGAAATTGTTTTCCAGTGGTGATGGCTTCACATCGAGCCAGTTGCACCCTCCCACCTGAACTCCTGTGTAGACATTTTAGAAACAGCTGGCCAGAGTCTCCGTAACAGCAATGCTTAACAGTTCCCGTATTAGTTATCTATTGCTACATAACAAATTAGTACCAAACTTAGCAGCTTAAAACAATAAACACTGATAATCTCACAGTAACTGAGGATCAAGAGTCCAGGAGCTGATCTGCCCTGGGTGGTTCTGGCTCTGGGTCTCGAGTGAGATTGCAGTCAAGATGTTGGCTGGGCTGCAGTCATCTGAAGGCTTGACTGGGGCTGGAGGTTCAAGATGGCTCACCCACATGGCTGTTGGCCAGAGGCCCCAGTTCCTCACCAGGAGGACCTCTCCAGAGGCTGCCTGAGTGTCCTCATGACATGAGAGTTAGCTTCCCCTGGAACAAGTGATCCAAGAAAGAGAGAGCAGGAGGAAAACCACAGCATCTTTTAAGAACCAATCTCTTGCCATCATTTCCTCCGTATTCTATTTGTTAGAAGCAGGTCATTATGCACAGCCTGCATGCAGCAGGAGGGGAATTTGGGGCTACTTTTTGGAGGAAAGAGTATCAAAGGATTTGTGGACATATTTTAAAACTACAGTTTCCCAAAACATTAAATGGCTGGACCATAGATGAATTTCCACAAAGGCTGGTTCTATAATAGCATAGTAGGAAATGTTTGAGCTTTGGGTCAAATCTGAATTTGGAACCAGACCTCACTCCTTAACAGTTTGTGGAATCTAGGCAAAATGATCTTCTTTAAACCTTAGTGTTTTCATCTGTGAAATGAAGATAATAATAGTCAATTCTTTAATAGAGTTATAATAGTATCTACATGAAATGAGCCTGCAGGGTTGGATCCAAATTGCATGGGGCATGATGCTTTTCACATTTTGACAGGGCTCTCTTTAAGAAAACCGAATGCAGAATTAGGTACAAAAAGAACGTTTATTTATAATTAGAAGTGACAAAAACCATACATTTTAAAAGGTGAGCAATACCACAAATATCACAAAATCCAGAGAAATAACAATTAAAAGAATTAAATACCTAAACATGCCTCTTTAAAATACTTTCTTTCCTACGTTTGGACTGCAAGCTTTTTGATCACTCCTCAAGATGACAAAGATTTTGTCATATTTTCCATAGCCTGAAGGGAAAGATAACTCTGTCTTTCATTAGCACAGTTGATCAAAATTTGGTTTTGATTAGTGAGAGCTTGTCATTTGGCTTCGCAACTCATTACTTGTCATGTCATGCACATTTTTAGGATGGTTGTCAAATTTGGGCAAACCTCTATTAGGTTTCTTGTATGTAAGAGCTCAGGGCATTTTAAGTGTTCTTGTGTAGTCAGTTGGTGACACCCATGGCAGGAGCCAGCTTCAGCTTCCCTGTATATCCTCCCCTGCAAGCAGGTGTGTCCAGGGACCTGGGCTATAGTAGGTGCTCAGTAAACGGGAGAAGCTTGGAGACAATCCTCATCTTCCATTGTCTCAGGCAGGGTCTGGGATTTCCCATCCTCATTTTATCTTCCTCCTTCTCTGGTAGCCCACCAGGGCCCCTGAGAAGGTGGTGACAAGAATAGACCCCTTGTTATGATGCAGTGGAAAGAACGGTGAACTCAGAATACAAAGACCTGGGTTTGAATCCAGTCTTTGTCACTTATCAGCTGTGTGACTTTGGGCAGATTATCCAACCTGTGTCTCACTTTCCTCATCTCTGAGATGGGTGTAGCTGTGCCAGCCTCATGGTTATAGAGATAAATGGCAGGAACTAAGTAGAAGGGCTTTGTAAACTATGAAGCAATTTGACTAAGGTGAAGTGTTTTTATTCTGCTATCTGTAAGAATTATCAAAGAGTTATGAGGAATCAGACTGGACACTGTCCAATGTCTATGAGCATCTGAAGTTCTTTGTTCTCTGTGACCTAAAGGAATTGGAAATTCAAATTGGACTTGAATCTCGTTTGGTCTAAGGACCAGGACAGCAAAATTGTCCATGATTTCCACAAGAATGTATTGAGCCCCAGCTGTTGGCCATAATTTGTGTTAAGACAGGGATCGAAAGACAGATGAGACACAGTCCTGGCCCTTTGGGGAAGGTGTTGCTGGTAGGTGGCAGTCCAGGTGGGGCAGCTAGAGGGTGGGCTCAGCTCCTGAGCTTGCTAAGTTTACCACCTGGGCCTCCCTGGGCCTCAGTGTCTCCTGCAAAGGGACACAGCTGACTGTGTGAGGGGACGTGGGAACAAGTGAGTTAAAGTCTGCAGATCTTGAGGAACCCTTGGACAGGTGTCTGACAAAGCCACCAGAGGGTTGAAGGGAGCCCCTCTGAGACTGGCTGTTCTCCTTGGGGAATTTTCAGGAAGCTTTGAAGGTGCCGCCAGGACAAGGGAGGCTGCCCCATCCTGGAGGTGCATTCATTTGTAATTTACTCCTCCACGTGGGCTCTGGAGCACCACACTCGTAAATACATCACCCGCTCAGCCCCGCCCTGGGTAAAGGAAGACTGACAGGCGAAGGGGGCTGGAGGGGAGGAATCGCTAAATTAAGAAGGTCCCCGGGAGTGAGTGGCCTACAGACACGACTGAGTCTCCTGAGTTTCTCCCCTTAAAGCATAAATACTTCCAACTGAGATCACAGACGCCCTTGTCATAAAATCAATGAAACTGCAAGGGAAAATGATCTCCTGCATGACTGCCCCAGAGATATCTCCAACGGATCCTTTCCTCTCTTGCAGAAGCAACTGTTCTGGGGCTCAGGACTTGAAATCCAGGCACCGCTGTTGAGAATTCGAGGCAAAGAGGACATCAGTTGGGTTGGGCGTGGTCTATCTTGTTTCCCTTGTAGAATTTAGAACAGAAGCTACGGTCTGTGATGGGTCTGTGCAACCCCTACCTACTGCAACATGAGAATTTTTCTGAAAGTCACAAGACCTGGGTTCAAACTCCAGCTCCTCAAATTACGACTGAGTGTCTTTGGGCAAAGTAGACTCCCGGTAAGCCCAGTTTCTTCATTTAGGAAAGGAAGGACGATAATACAAGGTCTGTCTGCACTGTCGGAGAGGTAATAAGCTCAAAAGAGACCTGTCTATGCAAATGTTTTATAAACCATAAAGCTCTTGATAAATAACAGATTTTATTATCAAAAGATAAAAGCACCAGTCATGCTAACGTACCTGTGAAAACTCTTTATACAGTAAGTGATGGAAAACTAAACTCAAACAAGGGGATATTTTGACTCAGCTGATGGAGAAGAGCTCAGGGTGGACTGATTCAGGTGAAGACTAGATTCGAACAATTCACCAAGGGCCAACGTCTCCCCACCTCCTTGCTCTGCCTTCTGTGGCTTTGGATTTGGTTTCATCTTCTAGCTTTATGAGGTCCTTGTAGTCACAAATGGCCACAGTGACCAAAAGTCTCAATGTCTTTGCAGGATGCCATCCAGAAGAGAGTCCTCTTTCCGGAAACTTCTGTTGAAGAGAGATGGAGAGAGGAGTGAGGAATTCTTCTTTTTCCAGCCTTAGCACTTGTATCAAATTTCATTGGCTCTCTTCACACAGCCGGGGGATGGGATATGCTGATTGGCTTAAGACAATCAAGGCCCATCCTGGATTTGCAGGCAGGATTGGGGTGCCAACCAAACCACATTTGGAGGAGGCTCTTTTATTGGGAGAATGATTGGACTTGGGTTGCAAGAACAATATCTATCCAGCACAATCCACCCCCTTTAGCTGCCCCATATCCACACTCACCTCTATCTCCATAAACATACCTTCAAAAATATCCACCCTCTACACAGAACATAGTCAATCTCTCTTCTTCCAAGAGATAAGCCACAATTTTACCTAGTTCTTGTTCTCTCGGTGACGTGCAGTTCTTATAAATGGAGTTCTTATTGGTCCTGTGTGGTCCATTGAGGCTAACTGGTCAATTCAACCACCACTGATGCACTCAGTAGACAGCAGTAGAGAGAAAACAGGGTAATTGAAGCAGTAACTTTCATTTGGAAACGGAGAGCATAGGAAACAACTCACAATGGTCACTGGTCCATAGCGCGTATCAGACTCTGCCAGAAATCACACAGACGTGGAGCCCTGGCAGCCAGTGCATGGCTTCCCCCAGTTCTGCCCTCTGGAAGACTTCCTTGGCCCTTGCCCTCTGTGGCCCCTGCTTGTTTCTCTGCGAAAATCTCTCCTGAGCATTGTCCTTCACGATGTGAACCTCACCTCTTCTGGGAGATGTACTGTTTCAGCAGCTCTCTGCCTGTTAATGTGAGGTTGGGAGCCCAGAAATTGTCATCCCAGACCATTGTGGGCCAGGCTTGAGGTTTCTTTGGCTAAATGATACTCTTAAAATGTTAATGACATTCTCATCTATTTGCTTTGGCTAATGCCAGGGTACCAGGAGTCAGAGATCTTATCATATCACAGTCTTTGAAATAAGCACCTCCCTGGGAATCTCGATCTCCTAGCATTCAGCCCAGGTGCTCTGGCCATCTTCTGATCCCTTCACTTTAATGCTTCTGTCACGGCCTCGACTTGAGAAAAGCCAAAATAATAGGCTGGGTGGGGATGACTCAAAACTGCCCAATCCTCAGAATAACAGCAAAACTATTAGGAGTAACATTTATTGATTGCTTACCATGGGATAGCACTATTCTAAAGGCTCTCTGTGTACTAACTCGCTTAATCCTTATGGCAGCCCCATGAGAGGATCTGTTATCATCTGCAATTTGGAAAAACTATTCGTGGAGCAATAAAGCAACCTGCTGTTAAGTGGCAGAGCAGGGATTCACCCCCGGGCAGCCTGGGTCCACAGTCCTCGTGGAGCTCTAACCCTGCCCTACAACACTCATAGGCTGCATCCGGCTGCATCTTCCCAAGGGCAGTATTGACTTTTTGTTCAAGGTATAACAGGAGGTGCATTTGACAGCTCTCTCCCAGACCTTAAATTTCTTTCCTGTTTAGTTCCCATGTTCCTACCTTCTGCTAACTTTAATTTGAGGGTGGGGAATTGAGCTGTACCTGTACCTCTAGACAACTGTAACTGCAGGCCATTGGCAAAAAAGGAAATTCTTAACAAACCTATTTTCTTCCCTCTCTTGCATTTAGATGGGCCAGTTTTAGTCTAATCTTATCTTTTTCTTGGAAGAATTTACTGAAGAAGTTGTCGGCACGTGCCAAAATTCAAAACTTTTCCTACAACATCCTTTAATGTTAAAGCCTCAGGAAACACATAGTCTGAATCTCAGGGTTTACTAGGCAATGATGTAACCAGCTGTTTACTATAACTTAACACAGAATTACTAAACTCTCAGATATCAATTCTTTCCCTTCACTTATATGACTCTGCTTAGCTTTGTAATACCTCACGCTGGTATTATATTCTGCATCAGTTAGGAATCTTTTGGTTGCAACTCAAACTAACTTAAGCAAAAAAAAAAAATGGATTAGAAGGCTACCAGGGGTTCAAAGAATTGACAGGAGCCTGGAGAGTGTGGCTGGGAACCCCCCCCCCCCCAGCAGCCATCCCCTTAGAGGAGCTGCGTGGTCAGTGCTGGTCAGGGTGGGAGGGTGCTGTGGCCAATCCCTGCCAATCTGCTCTCTGCTCAAGATTCCAATCCCAGGGAAGGGATATCAGATCAGCCAAGCTTGGGTCACTTGCCTCCCTCTCTGCCAGGAGTAGGTAGGACAACTAGACTAGGCCTAGTGCAGAAGAGGCAATTCCAATGAAGGAAACTAAGATGCTATTAGAGAGGGGAAATGGGTGCAGGGCAGTCCAAATCCAAAAACTTCCGTTGTCCCTAGTAATGTCGGTCACATGGCACGGTAGTTATTATTCCAATTCAGTCGTAGCAGTTGGATCAAAATGAGAAAGAGCTGGATAGAGGCCTAGGAGAAATCAAATAGTAGTTAGGTGCTAAGACTTAGGCTCTGAGGGGTTAAAATGTAACAGGACAAAATTTTGCTTTAATTAATGTTAGTTTTGTTTATTTATTTAGGTATTTGTGTCTGATGGGCAAATACAAATGCGTTTAGCTGCCAGCATGGCATTACATTCTCAGAAGTTGGTGACTTACTGCCTTATTCATTCACCCATTTGATGACTCACTTGATGAACATTTATTGGGCAGTTTCTTGGTCCTGGGCGCTGTCTAGGAGCTAAGGAGATACCAACACGGATGACATAATCTCTGTTCTCAGGTGCAAGGAGTGACAGGAGTAGGAGAAGTATTAAATACGTCCGTCTACCTAGAAGGAATGGTGCAATGTGAGCATGTGAAGCCAGATACAGAAGAGCACAGCATTGGGTTCAAAACCTGGCTCTATGACTTAGAGCAAGCGACTTAATCTCTTCAAACCTCAGTTTGCTCATCTCTGTACAATTTAATGCATTGTTGTTCTCCTCAGATTGATTTCTAGATTCAATGTAATTTCTTTCAAAATCCCAGAATGTTTTTTTAAAAATGGAAGTTGATAAGCAGAGTGAGTCTAAAATATACAAAGAAATGCAAATAGCTATGATAATCTTGAAGCACGGCAGAGCTGGAAGGATCACACTGCCTACTATATATCATGCCCTGTTGCAAAGCTACAGTAACTAAGAGGATAAGGTTTTCTGGCCCATGGATAGACAGACTAATAGAATAGAGTAGAAAGCCTAGAAACAGACTGACACATATAGACCACTTGATTTATGACAAAGATAATATTTCAGAGCAGTGGGGAAAATATTTTTTAACAATATTTGTCCTTTTGTGTCTGACTTATTTCACCTAGTGTACTGTCTTCAAGGTTCATCTAAGTTGTAGCATGTGTCAGAATTTCATTCCTTTTTCAGGCTGAATAATATTCCATTGTATGGATATACCACATTTTGTTTATACGTTCATCTGTTGATGGACATTAAGGTTGTTTTCGCCTTTTGGCTATTGTGAATATTGCTGGTATGAATTTTGGTATAAAAATATCTGTTCAAGTCCATGCTTCTAATACTTTTGGGTATATATCCAGAAGTAGAATTGCTGGCTCATAATTCCATATTTAATTTTTTGAGGAACCACCATACCATTTCTACAGTGTGGCTGCACCATTTTACATTCCCATCAGCAATGCACAGGGAATTTCAATCCAATTTCTCCACATCCTTGCCAACACTTGTTATTCTTTCTTCTTCCTTCCTTCCTTCCATCCTTCGTCTCCTTCTTTCTTTCTTTCTTTCTCTCTTTCTTTCTTCTTTTTATAGTAGACATCCTAATGGGTGTGATTCAGTCTTTCAAATTTACTTTTTGTAGTGTGAAATGAATGTCTCACTCTGGCTCATTGTGGTCATCAGTCACTATCTATCCTATGAAATTTAATTAACATTTAATGGTTGCTTGTCATGTGGTAGGCATTGAATTGTGTTCTTTATCATCTTATTCAATTCCCCCAACAAAAATTTTTGACAAACTTTTTATTGAGATATAATGTACATACCGAAAAGTGCACAAATCATAAGTGTACAGATTGATGAATTTTGACAAAGTAAATACACCCATGTAAACCAGCACCCAGATCAAAAGCTAAAACATTACTAGCTCCCCTGATATTCCCCTGGTGCTCTCTCCCAGATTTGCCCACCCCCTCACTACCCACTTACCCAAGGGAAAGCAAAGATAACTAATAACTTTAAACTTATAGATTATTTTTTGCCCATTTTCAAATTTTATATAAATTTAATCACAGAATATAAAATCTTTTTATGTATTCCTTCTTTTACTAAGTATATGCATATGAGATTCATTCACGTTGTTGCATATAACAATAGTTCATTTATTCTCATTGCTAAATAGTATTCCATTTTAAGACTTTATCACAATTTATTTATCCATTCTACTGCTGGGAGATATTTGGATAGTTTACGGTTTTAAGCTATTACTAATAGTTCTGCTGTGAGTATTCTTTTGGTAAATATCCTTTCATGAACATATGTGCACAATCTTATTCAGCATTTATCCAGGAGTGGAATTGCTAAGTCATAGGGTATGTATATGTTTAACTTTAATGGCTACTTTCAAAGGGATCGATAAATACATTAGTACGTGCCCACCAAAGAATATGAGAGCCTTAGAAGCTCCAAACGCTTGCTGACATTTGATATCATTTGTCTTTTTAATTTTAGCTATTCTGGTGAGTATGTAGTGATATTACATCATGCTTTTAAATTTCATTTCTTTGATGAATAGTGAAATTGAGCACTATTTTCATATCTTTATCAGTCACTTGGATATCTTCTTTTGTGTGGCGTCTGCTCAAATATTCTGTCAATTTTTCTATTGGGGTGTCTTTGTTGTCAGCATTTTTCTTATTAATTGTAAAAGTTCTTAATGTATTCTAAAAATGAGTCCTTTGTGTACCTTGTATTGAAAATATCTTTTCTCACTTGTGGTTTCACTCACCGAATGGTATCTTTTGATGAACAGAAGTCTTAAATTTTAATCTAATATAATTTATTATTTTGTCCTAATGGTTAATGCTTTTTGTGTCCTGCTTAAGAATCTGCCATCCTACAAGGCTATGAAGACATTTTATGTTTTATTCTAGAATATTTATTAGTTTTTCTTTAACATTTTCTATAAGGCATCTGAATTAATTTTTATGTATGGTGTGAGGTAGGGATTTCAGATTCATTTTTCCCCCCACATAGATAGCCCATTGAAAAATAAATATGACTGTGAATTTGGCCCAGCCCAAGTACTAACTTCTTTTTCAAACAGTCCCAAAGAATTTCAATTAGATCTAATTAGTTAATTATTTTAAATTAATTCAATAAACATTTTACACATTTAGTATTTGCTAGTTCAGCCAAGTTGGTAAAGGAAGTCCTTTCTGAGAGCCAGCATTTGAGCTCAGACCTGGTTAATGAAATGAAGCCAGCCATAAGATTTGAGGAAGAACATTCCAGGAAGAGGCAACAGGTAGAGAGGTAAGTTTTGATATGTTCAAGGAAAAACCAAAAGTCCAGTATATCTGAAATGTATTGCCCAAGATGATGTGAAGGAGAAGATAATTCTCATGAATGTGAGATCAAAGGAAAGAGAACCAGACTGATATCACTAGAAGACAAGGGAGCAATATTTTCAAAGTTTCGAGGGAAAATGTTTTTCAACCTAGAATTCTATACCCAGCCAAACTATCTATCAAGATTGAGGGCAGAATAGAGACAGCTCAGATGTACAAGAACTCAGAAATTTTACCTATAAAGCAACTTTTCTTAGGATTTTTATATAAGAATCTACTTCAACAAGATGAGGACAAAAAGAGGAAGATAGACGCCTATGCTGGACAATGAAGTGATGGGCTACAATGAAAGCCATGCATCTTCTCTGGAGAACAACAGGTTCAGACCAGAACAGCTCTGGAAGATGTTTTTGATATATTTTTATTATAACTTCTACATGTATTTTTATTATAACTTCTACTTGTGCCCCCTCCACTTTGTTTTCCATAATGTTGCTCAAGTGAACTTGGTAAAGTTCTAGATTACCTTGCCCGCTCAGGTTAAAATCCTTCAATGGTTCCCATTAGTTTCAGAATAAAAGCTAACTTCCTAGTGGTATAAAAGGCCCTTTGTTATTGACCCCTGAACACCTCTTCTGTCTCACTTCTCCCCACTCTTGTTGACCACTTATACCCTCTGCTGTGGTCACTGATCTTCTTAAAGACTTCTTAAAGCTACTTACCACATCAGAAACTTTGCTTCTGCTATTTTCTTTCTGCAAGGAAACACTTCTTCCCTTCCTGCCCTGGTAGATTCTTCCTTGTCTTTCAAACCTCATTATTTCAGAAAACTCTCTTGACCACTTTGTGCTCGCCTCCCACTCACCACTGGCTTAAGTCCCCTTAGTTGTACCTCCATGGCTTCTCTGTATTAGTCACCTTTAATACCAATCTGTCTCTGCTTAATTGTTGATTGATTGATCTGCTCTCCTCACTTATTTATAATCTCCTCAAGAATAGGGAGTGCATTTTAATCAGTATTAAAGTTTCTATAATGGCTAAATACTCCAGCTTCTCTGTAGGCAGACTGCTTAGGTTAAAATCTCAGCTGCAACACTTGCTATGTGATCTGGGGAACTCTCTGAGTCTCAGCTTTCTCACTGCAAAATGACGTGGTATTTTTATCTTCAGCACCTGGCACACAAGAGGTGCTCAGTAATGTGTGTGGAATGAATCTGTGCAAATAGGCAGCATTCCTGGGGACAGGAACCTCTCAGCAGGGGAGTAAGGATGACTCACTTCAATCTATCTTGATTCCTACCCTCCCTTTCCAAGTAGGAGTGCTCAGCTTCCTCTAGGACCATTATGCTGTGAGGGCTGTGAGCAAAATATGAAAAATGCAGGATCTTTTCCTCTTCATGTTTATCCTTGTGTTGACCCAAGGAATTCAGGATATCTCACAGAGCAAAAATGTCCAAATCATGTCATCGCCTGACTATTCTTATGAGGCTATCTAAACAGAATGTCACTTTAGGACCCAAGCTTTCCTAGGTGTGTGGGTCTGTTAATTAAGGATCCCTGAGAGGAAACAAAGGGATCATGTGCCCATTCTGCACATGGGGAACCTCATAATCTTCTCTAAACTCCTCAGAGCCCAACAACTCCCACAACTTGTCAGGACTATACCAAGGAGGGGTCCCTGGCCCCCAAGCATCCCCTCTCCCCCAGATAACTGGATATTCTTTTTGTTCTTATGGTGGGGGCAGCATCCTGGCGGAGCTGCTCTACTTTGAATGGGTTTCTAGAAGTAAGAAAGAGAGTCGATCCTTCTCAATGTGTTCACGAGATCTGGAGCAGAGTCAAGAATGAATTGCATCACCTATGTGTTCTCCCTTGTATCTACTGCAAGCAATCATTTTGCAGAAGAAAGAAACAGTGGCTTTGAAACCGAGATATCTGACCATCAGGCTGTCCTCTCCCCCTCAATAGAGAGGAGTCAGATATCAGAGTGGGCTCCAACTGTGGAGGCTTCAAGGTTAATTTTTCCAAATTGAACTTCTCCGATTTCCTTCCTTTCTTTTTTCTTCTTCCCATCTTATCCTCAGGGGCCCAATTGTCACACAGGTAGACCTATGGACCGCAGCTTGGATTACAAAACTGGGACAACCAATCATCTGGAAAGTATTTTGAGTACAACACGGATTCAGGGTGCAATTCCCTGAATTCAAGGTTGCGCTTCAACTTTTCTCTGTTTGAGATGCTATAAAGATGGCCCCTTCCTGTAGAGAGCTTGTGGTCAGGCAGGGACATTGGCCGATGCATGCCAAGAAAGAGCTCAGAATTCAGGTAGAGTTTCTGCTTTACTTTTCTTCTTTATGAAGTATTAAACTTAAGGCTGGCCGAGGGACGTCAGCTATGGGCAGGAAGTGTGACAACTACCTTTACGTGCATGCCACTAAATTTCAATCAACATAGAAAACTTAGTATTCTTACAAATGACTATCTATGATATCTACTGTCAAAATGAGCACTGAGGTTGTACGCGTCAAAATAATGTAGGTCCAACTTACTTTAAGAGCTATGTGGCATAGGCTAGGTCACATCAAGCCATTGCCAAAGAAAACAGGGGAGTTTGCTGGAGCATTTGAGAACTTTGCCTTGATTACATAAGCGATGTGATCAGGGCAGGAACACAATGACATGGGGCAGAGCAGGGAGCAAAGGATTCTCTGTTAAGGCTTTTGGACCTTGAAGACATAACCGCACTGTGGTTGCTGTGATTGTGCTGTAATAATTGCTGGTTTGTTTCATGTTGCTCTGAGTCCTTTGACCCATTCGAGCATGCCCCCTGACAATCCAGTATTGGAAAAAGCTGCGAGCTGTTGTGTCACCTAATTATTTCTGAAAGCCCTCTCTGATCAGGGTTGCTACGTAAAATCCAGGATGCCCAGTAAAATTAGAATTTCAGATAAACAATGAATTTTTTAGCATAAGAAGGTCCCATGCAATGTTTCGTTTATCTGACATTCATTTTTAACTGGGAGTCTTTATTTTCATTTGCTCAATCTGGAAACCCTACCTCTGATTCCCTTCTAGTCATTGCAAAGTGGCAAATGTCCACTTCAGGGCTAATGTTTTGTAATGTGCACCATCTAGTGGTTACATGAGCAAGGAGGAAACCAGGGAACATCCCTAAGAACCAACCTGAAAACTGCAACGAGATAAAGCTGAAAAGAAACAGCCATGCTTTAATTTAAAAAAATTATTTTAAAATTTTTTAAAATTTTCTTCTTTGGATATGGTGTCTGTGATCAAGAGCTTAAGATTGTCCAGTGAATATTTGAAACCTCTTGTTAAGTCATCAAGTGTTTAAACAGTAACACCCACCTAGGTGAGGCCTTGGGCTCTTCTCTTGACACACAAATGCTAATGTACAAGCTTGGCCTTGATCCAGTGTGGTTCCTAGTGTTCCTGGTGACTATTTTACAATAAGCACGTGGCATCCAGCAGTACCTATCAAGTACAATAAATGCCAGGCTGGTGCAATTTTATTAAACCTCACTGGGCCTGGAGGGAGACACAAGAAGCAAGTATTTCCTGTTTACTGTGTTACTGAGGGGTGCAGGCTTAAACGCCAAAGGAATTGGCATCATCCAATGGGTCTCTGCTTGCACATTGGAATTATCTGGGTGTTTGTTAAACATACCAATACCTGGGCCTTCCTCCAGAGACGTTGACTTAATTGATTTGCAGTGGGGCTCAGGCTTAGTTTTTCATTTTTCTTTTCTTTTTCTTTCTTTTCTCTCTCTCTCTCTCTCTTTCTCTTCCTTCCTCCTTCCTTCCCTCCTTCCTTCCCTCCTTCCTTCCTTCCTTCTTTCCTTTTTCTTTTTAAGTTTTCTGGAAGACTTTAAAATGAAGCCAGAGTTGAAAACCCCTACTAGTCAAAATGGGCACAGACTAAACACAGGTGTCATCTTTGAACAAGTTACTTAATTACCCCTGAGTCTCAGTTTTCTCATGTGTACATAGGAATAATTTAACCAACCTGCTAAGGTCCTTAGGGAGACAGAATGTGATAACCCGTGCAAAGCATTTAGCTTGTAATGAGCTCATGGCAGGCCCTTAGTAAATGCGTCCTTCTCCCGCTAGACAGGAGGCTACTGGGGAGAGAATTCAGATCTGGGATGAGCTCCAAAATCTGGTCATAGGGGCCAAATCTTATTTCAGGAAAGGGGATGTAAGTCCTGCCAACTACCCAGGCCAGGGTGTGAATGGGGCTTAATGGCCTTGACCAAGAAGGCAGGGTCTTGGCAAATTATAATCATCTATTGTAAAAGTAACGCTCTGTCTATAAAAGCAGAAAATGTAGATAACATGGAGGAATATAAAAAAGAAAATAAAAACCAACCTTAATTCCAGAGAGAGCCACTGGTAATATTTTACAGTATTTATTTATTAGTATTTTTCTCTCTGTAGTTTCTGCTCCCTCAAATTGGTGTTATTTTGTACATAATTTTGTAAGCTGAATTCCCCCCAAGTTTATCAAGATCATTTTCTAACGTCATTAAGTATCTTTTGGAACATAAATTTATACGGCTGCGTAATATGACGTTCTATCCGTGGCTCTCAAACTTGAGTGTGTATCCGAATCAGCTGGGCAGCTTGTTAAAACACTGACTGCTGGGCGGCCTCCGGCATTTCTCACTCAGCAGGTCTGGGGTGCGGCCTGGAGGTCCTGCTGCTCTGACGCATTCCCAGGGGATGCTCTGCTGCTGGGCCAGGGGCCACAGGACTTCTTGTTTGTAAGGTACCTGCTCGCTTGTCTGCCACCCACTCCAGACAGGGGGCAGGGACCATGACTAAAGCACCCCGGAGTGCCCTGCGGCCAAAGCAGAGCCCATCATACAGCACCCTTCTGAGCGCAGGGTCTTGGGCGACTGCACAGGTCGTAGGCCCATGAAGCCAGCCTGCCACAGAAGAGGAATTAGATTTGCCCTCTGTGGCCCGAGGCCGAATTGGGTCCCAGGGACGGAAGTAGCAGGGAAACTGAGTTCGGCTCTGCCATGTTTCCAGCCAGTCAACAACGGAATCTGTGAATGCCACGCTCAGGAACGCGTTCTCTGATACCAGAGATACTTCAGCTGCAGGTGGTGATGGCCTGGGAATTTTGCAGAATTTGAGGGTGAGTAAGAAACCTCTACTGTCCACTTTAACCTTAAGGTTCTAGGAGTCTGTTGAGCAAAGCAAAAGAATGGTGAGTCATTTCTGCAGAATTCATGGGGCGGAGATTTGACTCTAAAGGATGGGCAGGACTTAGAAGGCGGACAAGGTAAAGCCCACTTCCAAGTATTTTTTGATCACTGTTGGGGATGGAGGTTTGCGGGGAAGCACACGCTAATTGCCAAACTTGGCAAACCTGGTTCCTAGAATGTCTACGTGTAATGCATCACCCTGATCTTCCAGAGAAATTCAATACAGAGATGTTCTTCTCCAGAAGGTACCATTATCAACAACAGCTGATGAGCTGGGCAGGATCAGAGACAGTTGGTGCAGAGCAGTTGGGTTGCTGCTACTTCCTTTCCGTCCTCCCCTCCTCCCTCCCTCCCTCCCTCACTTCCTTCTCTTTAAACCATGTGAGTTTCTACTTCCATAAGGTGTTACTTTAAAGTGGTGTATTAAGTAGTGCCGAAGGCTTAATAAGAAACGGCCATCAAAATCAGATTTCACTTCAATGCTTGAGATATTTTAGAGGCAAAATCTCTCATTCTCAGCATATCCGCTGAGGGTGATGGACTCTTTGCTCTGTTTTGTTTTACAGACAAGGCTGAGAGGCAGCGCAGCTGCTGTGTGTAAAATTTAGTTTCTGTGGTTCTGTGATTTTTATCACAACATGCTCATTGCAAAACGGTGTAGAAACTTCGTTTGCAATTTAACCCAGGATGGAAATCCAGAGCTCGATTTGTTCTTTGAATAGGTTTTAAAATAAACTGAATGAGGAGGAGTTTTTTGATGAATATTTGGTTTCAAATACCCTCCAAATTTATAAGGCGTCTTTCTAATTATAATAGTAAGTGTGATAGTGAAAAATAACACCTGCAGTTTATTGAGTATCTCTTATTTGCCAAACACTGATCAGGATGCTTGACACACATCTTTAACTCTGAGTGACTCGGAAGGGTGGATACTATGCCTCATGGTACACACGAGGAAACTGAGGCTCAAAATTTATGTTTCCTAAGGTGACACAGCTGGCAAAGGACAGGGCTGTTTTTTACATCCAGCCTCGTCTGCCTGCCAAGTTCTTTGCTCTCCCAGCTCTGATGTTCTGCCACGACTGCAGTGCCCGGCTCTGGAGATTTCTTTCCCTTCAAGTTTAAGTTTGTGATGGAGAGAGCACTCTCTGCTGAGTCCCTTCTATGCCCGTGACCCTCAATTTCCAGCCATTGCTGCCCAGTATTTTGAGGTACTTTAAACCAGATTTTAAAGACGATTCATTTCTTTCTGGCTGGCTCAAGAAGTAAAAAGCAGTTTTGATTTTTTGTGGTACTTATCTTCAAATAGCTTAGTTTTACTGGGGGTTTGATTGGGATCTTGGGCGTGACATTAAAGGCTATATTTAAGGATCTATGGAGCCACCCCCTCGAAAGGAGTGGCAAGAAAACAAACAACAATTTACGGGATCAAGCTTCCTCAGTGAGTCCGTGGGTATCCAAGAGGCAGTGGTCCCAGGGCACCAGGAGTGGGCTGTGGCTAGAAGGAGCTACCTTTCCAAGGCTTTGCTTAGGGACTTGGGATTGCATGGGCCAGTCACTAGGGACAGCTTTGAAACTCTTTAGGGTGTCATGGTGCAGTAAACCTTGTCCACATCGCAGCCTGGGATTTTTCTGAGCACCTTAGAGAGTTAGCCTCCCCTCTGTGGCCCCGTAGCCCCTGTACACATACCTGTCCCAGGACTTAACACATTCGCTCCTTCATTCAGTGAGTACTCAGAGAGAGCCTGCTAGGGACCAGGCACTGTGCAGGGGACACAGGGGTGAAAAATAGTCACGGCTCCTGCCCACGTGAGCTCACAGATGAGGGAGAGGCTTACAATCACCTGGGCTGAAAGGGTCCCCGGCCTCCCCCTGGTGCACTGTACCTCCTTGAAGGTACAGATTGGATTGTATTTCGTTTTTAAATTTTTCATTTATTTTAATTAAATTTTTTTTTTTTTTTGAGACAGAGTCTCACTCTCTTACCCAGGCTAGAGTGCCATGGAATCAGCCTAGCTCACAGCAACCTCAAACTCCTGGGCTCAAGTGATCCTCCTGCCTCAGCCTCCCAGGTAGCTGGGACTATAGGCAGGCACCACCGTGCCCGGCTAATTTTTTCTATTTTTAGTTGTTTGGACAATTTCTTTCTATTTTTAGTGGAGACGGGGTCTCGCTCTTGCTCAGGCTGGTCTCGAACTCCTGAGCTCATACGATCCGCCCACCTCAGCTAAAAATTTATATTATAATTTGCATTCATTCTTTAAAGTGTACAATTCAGTGGTATTAGTAATAGTCACAGGTTGTACAACCATCACCACTAACTAATAATTCCAGGACATTTTTGTTGCCCCAAAAGGAAGCCCTGTATCCATGAGCAGTCACTCCCCATTCCCACTCCTTCAGCCCCTAGTAACCACTAATCTATTTTCTATTCTATGGATTTCTCTTTGGACATTTCCTATTTGCACATGGACATTTCATATACATGGAATCATGCACAATGTGGTCTTTTGTGTCAGACTTCTTTCACTTAGCATAATGTTTCCAAGTTCTGCCATGTTGTAGCGTGTATCAGTACTTAATTAGATAATTTTTTATTTTTAAATTTTTTTAGAGATGATATCTTTCTATGTTGCCCAGGCTGGACTTGAACTGGGCTCAAGCAATCCTCCTGCCTCAGCTTCCCAAGTCGCTGGGACTACAGGCATGCACCACTGTGCCTGGCATTTAATTTCTTTTTATGGCCAAATAATATTCCATTGTATGGACATACCACAGTTTATCCATTCATCAGTCCATGGGTGGTGATATTTACTTTGGTATTTTGTAACTCTGTGTCTTTCTCTCCCACCCTTCCTCCTTCCCTTCCTCTCTTCTCAATCTCTCCTTTCCCTCCCTTGTTTCTTCTTTCTTCTTTCAAATACTTAATATTCCACACTTACCATGTGATGGGCACTAGAATGAACCATCCGATAAAGGTTCCATACTGAGGGAAACTGAAAGGCACCAGTTTAAAAAGTTTTAAATAAATGCTTTATTTTAAAATAGTTTTAGATTTGCAGAAAAGTTGCAAAGGTCGTACAGAGTTCCTGTCTCTCATTATCCAATTTCCCTCATTGTTAACCTCTTAACATTACTAGAGTTCCATTTGTTCCAACTAAGGGACCAGCACTGTGACATTACTATTAACTCTACACTTTATTCAGAATCCACCAGTTTTCCCCTAATGGCTTTTCCCTGTTCCACTGTCCCATCCCAAATGCCACGTTGCATTTCCTTGTCATCTCCTTAGCCTCCCCTGGTCTGTGCCAGTTTCTCAGGCTTTCCTTGGTTTTGGTGACGTGGACAGTTTTGAGGAGTACTTTGTAGAGTATCCCTCAGTTGGGGTTTGTCTGATGTCTTTCTCCTGGTTAGGCTGGGGTTAAGGTTTCCTGGGAGACGACCACAGAGGTGAATAAAGGCACCATTTTTACATTGCTGTGAGGTGCCCTGAACGAAGAAGTGAGACCACGTCTGCCAGGGTTGGTTAGTCAGAAAAATCAGAGAAACCTTACTTTTGAGGTCTTTAAATGGTAGCAGTGGGGTATGGAAGGATTCCTTGGATCTTTTTTCCAAAGAGAAGAGTTGTACATTGCCTGTTGTCATGGTGATGAAGAAATGAGAATTTATCTAACATATAAACACGACTTGACGTTTGTTCTTTTTCTGCCCATTGGCTCTGCAGTGTGACCTTGGGTGGGTCAAGTCCTCTTGGCTGCTATAGAAATTGGGAAGTTGGAACTGGTGAGCTTCAGGGACTTGCCCCGTTGTGACAGCTTATGCTCTAAAGCAGCGGTCCCCAAACTTTTTGGCACCAGGGACCGTTTTCATGGAAGACAATTTTTCCACAGACCGGGAGGTCGGGGATTGTTTCAGCATGATTCAAGTGCGTTACATTTATTGTGCACTTTATTTCTATGATTATTACATTGTAATACGTAATGAAGTAATTATACAACTCACCATAGGTTGGGGACCCCTGCTCTAAAGGATGACACATAACTCCCCTCAGCATCCAGTGAATTCCAAAGCTGAGCTCCCCTCTTCTTCCATATCAGTCCCAGGCTGTTGTGTTTAGGTGACATTTGTCTCCAGAGAATATGCCCCAACCCAATCCCATTTTCAAAAGCCTTTCTCGCAGACAAATACACACAAAAAACAAGTCCTAGACTTTTGCAGCGTGGATCTCTACCTTGAAGGACACAGCATTCCGGGGCAGCAGTGCCAGGAGCAGGCCCCCTGCTGACACAGCACGAGGGCTACAGTGACGAGGGTCACAGGCAGATCCACACACCACACCATGCTGGAGACTCTTTCACCCCAAGGGGCTGTTTTGGTTCAGCAGTTCCTATGGCTTGAACAAGTTAATCACTGATGACAAGAGATTAATTTATAACTGGACAGCAGACAAGATAGTTCAGGCCTCGGCGGGGTGGCACTGAACTGTGGCGCAGGGCATGGCTCAGAAGACACCTGGGTCTGCAGCTTGGTGCAGAGGCTGGGAACTTCAGAGCCACGCTGGTTTCTTAGAGACCACCTAGTCCAAAGGGAGAGAACATGTACTGAGGGCTTTTGTTTCTTCTCCCCAGCACATTCGCTGGTCTTAGAAAACCTGGCAACAGCCAGGCCCATTAGCAAAGTCCAGTTAAGGGGCAGCATCGGCGTGCCAACCCTGCCAAGGCCCGTGGGCCAACTGTGTGGGATGGGAGGAGGGGGAGAGAGGAGGCGATGGGAAGATGTGGAAGGGAGATGGGAGCCTGGGTGTCATTCCGGCAGCCTGAGTCACCAGCTTGCGGACTCTCCACTCTGGCTCGGGCAGGCTGAGGCTCTGTTCTTCCATCCCACACACGTCCCCTCTGTCGTTTCCAACATCAGCCTCCTCACTCTGGGCCCCCAAAAAGATGGAAGCGAGACATGATGTGCAGACTCCTCAGGGGCCTGACCCTCATGCTGCAGATACCGCTTTTATGTCGTGTAAAATGACCCTTCGCGGCCACGTTGGAGCTGCGTGGCTGCACCTGTGAGCGCTGCCACCTTGCCAGTTTCAGCAGCCTCCTATTCCCAGCCAAGGGAGTTTAGATTCTTAAATCAGGCCTGTTTATCAAGGACGCCCTGGCCACATTGCCCTGATGGCCCCTGGACCCACAAGGCTACTCTGTGAAGCCACAGTCTAACGAGAGAGGGAAGAGTAGAAAAGGGGAAGAAGGTGAATGGAACTGAAATAGGAAAGAGGCCTGCACGAAAAATGGGGGGTGCAGAGGCGCTCCCCTGGGGGCTGCTGAAATGTGGGCACCCTACCGAAAAGCTCTGGGAGCCCAGCCGAGTGGTGGTGACTTATGCTTGATTTCCCACCAGGAGCCCGACTTGTGTCATTTAGAGTCAGTCCCTCCACCCTGCCCCCCTTAGTGTACCCCATGGAGCATCCTGTCTCCCTGTCCTTGTTCTTGCTGCTCCGTTGGCCCAGAATGCCCTTCCCGGCCATCAAGACCCAGTGGAGACGTCACTTCTGGCAGAAAGCCTTCCCCAGACCTTTGTGGTCAGACCCTGGGCTCTCCTCTTCCATTCCACAGCAGCCCGCGCTACCTGGTATCCATTGCAGTGATTATCTGTTAGCTTCTCGATTCCGATAGGCAGATTAGTATCAACTGGGGGACCTTGTTAAAAATATAAATCCTAGCCCTGAATCACAGTCTCTTGGGGTGGGGAGTTGTTTTCATTTGTCTTCACGTGTGTTTTGGATGCCAGGCCAGGGTTGGGTAGGTCTTTTCTGGTCTGTGTCCCCTGGGCCTGGGCACAGAGCTGGAGTCATGGTGACCACATGTCACTGTGCGCAGACAGCCCCCTCAGCCTGACAAAAAGGGATGCACAGGGCAAAGCTTATACCCTTTAGTTCACACCATTTTTATTCATCCATAGTCCTGCTTCATGCCCTGGACCCTGTGCTGGGTCCTGGGGGCACACAAGCAGAACCTGACATGGTTTGACCCACACCATGTATAGTCTAGTAGGGGACATGGAGGCAAATCGAATTCCCTGCCCACGTGTAATTAGAAGTGCGACTCGAGTGTTGTGGAGGAGATCAAAGGTGCTCAGAGAACTTATATTGGGGACCCTGGTGTAGGTGGGAGGTCAGGGGAGGCTGAGCTGAGCCCCAAAGGAGGAGGAGGGGCCGGGAGCGATCTCTTACCAGGTTCCTCTCAGCGCTGTGCTCATTTGGAAGCCAGCTGGGAGGCACTGGGGGGAGAGGTAAGCCCCTCCAGTCACCCCAGATGGTTTCCAAGAGGAGCTTCTCCGCACTCCTGCTCCGCCACGCAGCCTTCGCTTCTGCTTTTCTGCTATCCGCTCTTGCTGTGAGCCTGGAAACTGATGTGTGTGCAAACAGAGGAAAGACCTGAGCCAGGGCAGAGCTGGAGTCATGGAGACCGCATGTCACTGTGTCCAGACAGCCCCCTCAGCCTGGCAGAAAGGGATGACAGCTGGGGGCTGCGTGCTAGCATGTAGAGTGCCTCTGCGGAATGACAGAAAGGTGCACCTCCATCTGGACTGACATAACCTTGCCCGGGACACATGACTTGGCCAGTGGGGTGCAGGCTGGATTTAAGCCCCGACTTGCGCCACTCACTCCCCTCAGCTGAGCACCCTTGTGCAGTCAACAACTTGGCCAACCTTCTGTGGTGGCCCTGCTGCAGTCTCTCTTGAGCAGAACGTTCTGGTTTCTTGGCTCTCACAGCTGGAAGATTCCTTTATCCCAGAAGGAGATAATTACGTCTTCTCTGGGCATAAATCTGTTTGGACATTTAGAGAGGAATTTATATGTATTTTCTGAAGGAACTGGGTGTTTTTCGTACCTAAATTGAAATGATGATTCTTTTAAATATGACCCAAGAGGGGTCTTTTATATGGTAATTCACACACACTCTGGCTGATAAGCCCCCAGACTTGGCAGAAGGTTCAAAGCAGAAATTGGGTTCAGATGAGGCACAGGGAAGCTTTTTGATCTGATTTTCTTTGACATTGAGATAATTTTGGCCTCTGAGTGGCAATGGGCTTCAAAAACCTGGTGAAACAATATCTTTTTAAAGAAAGCCTGAAATACCCAGAAACAGTAGAGAAGTTACTGCTATATTTGGGATCTAGAAAAAGAAATCTTTTCTGGTAAGAGGTAAATTTCACCACATGCTAACCAACTCAGGTCCCACAGTGAGTGGCAGAGCCAGGCTGGCACCTCACAGGCCCCAAAAGGGCCCCCGATGAGAATGTTAAGAGCTACCAGGGCAACTGTGTATGGGGATGGTGAGGAGGGGACATCACCTAGGACCGGAAGTCCTGGTATCTTACCAAGGCCAGTGTGGCCCCTCTTCCTCCAGATATGGGAAGCTGCTTTTCCTACTTAAGAGGGGTTGGGAATCAGCATCATCTTCAAGAGATGACACTAGGAACACAGCGGGATCTGGGAATGGTAAGTGGCCGGTGGAAGTTCATCTTACAAAGCAGACTACGTAAGTGAATCGTGTGCCGGATCGCTGTTTCTCAAGTGATTGTAGTAATTGGTTTGGAGGAGGGGAGGATTGGGTGTCAGAGTGACATCCTCCCTTGGGTACCGTATCTTTCCATGTGTGACATCTGAAAGAACACTTTCAGTTGTGAGCATAGGCTGAGCTCACAGTGCCTGGCATCGAGTGGGTGCTCGGTAAATGGCAGCATCTCTCAACAGAGGTCCTGTTAAGCAAGGGGGAGAGAAAGGGAACGACATAGAGGTGTTCTTCGGTCCCCTCAGCAGTGCTTTCGGGAGGGACGACTCTCCCCGTCTCACAGATGAGGAAACAGAGAAGGTAAACTTCCTGCCCAAAGTCACACAGCTCAAAAGCAGCGAAACTTGGCTCCTCTGGGTCCGTTCCGTTCCCATCATGCCATGCCAGCTTCTCCTAGACTGGCCATTAATTTCCACCAGTTTCAGCTGACCTTTCCTTCCCTCCCAGGCCCCGCCCGCCCTCCCCAGAGGACCTGGGGCAGACATGATCCCTGAATTCACTGCATTTGAATAGAAGTGGCGCCTCCCGTGTAAGCTCTGACTTTGAGAGACAAGTGCATGGGTGGCTTAAGCATTTGAAAATGCTGGAAATAGCAGTCCATTTTCCAAAGCTGTAAAACCGGGGGACATTCTGGGACCATACCCAGGTTCGTTGGTTGGTTTGTCCCAAGACCACCCTATTTTCCATAGTCCCAGGCTCCATCAGCAAGTCAGGGCCCTGTTCTGATTTGAACTTCAGAGTCAGCATGGACATCTCTGCCTGCGGCCGCTCCTTGTTCTGTCAGTGACACGGTTCCCGAGGACTCCGGGGCCTCTTTCCTTCCCTTGTCTCCTGATTTCTCTACTGCTGGTGACGAGGCAGGGGCAGCTTCATCATTTCTTTCGTGAAACTGTCTTGCCGATTATGTACCTGTGAGGTTTTCAGCAATACCGATTTCTCTAATGAATTGCAACAAGACCTAACTCTAAAACACAAAATTCAACATTTCCATTCCCTGATAAGGGTGTAGATGAATGTGGAAAGACAAATTCAAAGGGTGAACTTTTCTGGCTCTGCAGGGCACGTCCAAGAGCACTAACAGATGGGAATGAGGAGACTTAGTCCTGATTCCCTCCCTGCTGCCTGTGTGATCTTGGCCAAGTTGCTTAACCTCTCTGGGCCTATATGCTTGCTAAGGACTCTTTCAGTGGAAATATTTGATGATCATAAACACCGAGAGCATCCTCTCATTAATGTGCTTCCTTTATAATGCTAAATTTCATCCATTTACCAGGCTGGTCATACTCGATGTGTTTAGAATTGTCTCTTGATTGGAACAGGTACAGGTGTTTAAAACAGACTTGATTTCTTTCCGACAGTGGCCTGGAGTGTTGGGTTTGGTAGGTCAATCAGGCTGAAAATGAATTAAGCATTAATTAAGCAGCCATAATTACTTAACCCTGCAAAAATATTTCCCATTTGCTTAAAACAAAATCCTGAAGATGAAGCGGTGTTTCCAAACTCCACCGAGTTGCAGCCTCAGAACTAGAGGGGTGGATTGTATAGTCAGTCCAGACTCCTCAGTTGACAGGCCTGGAGGCCCAGGGTCAAGGAGTGAAGTGCCCATGACTCCTGAAGAGTTTGAGACGACCCAGGCGAGCACCCGGCTGCCATCATGCCCAGTCTAAGCTGGGCCCCTCGCCTGGGCTTCCTCTCTGGAAGAATAAAAGCTGATCTGAAGGGTAAAGGAGTATGAAAAGCACACCATTATCTTAAAACAACATTTAACACAGGTAAATAGAGGCCCAATGATTTTGATTCATATTTTCAGTTTAACACACATCGAAACCCTGCATGTTTTCAAACCCCACTAAGGACATTCGATTCGCATTTCCTGAAGCCATGCCACCGAGCAACTCTGAAATAAATTAAAAAGAACGGTCAAGGCTGAATGCACACCGAGCTTTCCGTGTGCTCAACTCAGCAGATTCAGGTGTGACCCCTGCAGAGCGTGGACTCTGAACTGGCACCGACATTCTCTACGCTCAGCGACCATTTCGCACAATGAGTGCATCTGTGTAATTGTGCTTAGCTGTCCCAAGATTAACTCCATGTTTGCATGAAGATCAAAATGCTTACTTTTAAAAGTTTGGTTTTCTTCCATTTCTGTCTTATCTTGGGAGGCATTCATGCTTGGAATTTCCTGGGCTGTTCTTTTTTAAATCTCTTGTAGGGATTGAGAATGTGAGGGCAAGAGGAGGAGGTGGTGGGGGGCTTACCTTTTATTGTTCTTTTTTTTTGGAAACAACAATTGGCGATGATTCTTTACTGTTTTGGTGCTGTCTTGTCAAAGGCAACCCAGACCATAGGGATCTTAAAGTGGGTAACAGCATTCTGGCTCGCCCCCATCCCAAAACCCTATGCTAGTTAGTTAGAACATGATCTAGAATTCTGCTTTATTTTTAAAAAAGTTTCCCGAGTTATTATTTACATACATAAAGAGTACACATCTGAGGTGTATACATTATGTGTATATGTGTATACACGTAACATTTACATGATAAAGGTTTGTATATGCATACACTTTTGCTTTGCTTACACCTTTGGGTTTTGTTTAGCACCACTTGGTAGTGAAATATCTGTTCTGGATCTTTCCAAGGACAGCCGCATCTGAGTGGGGAGGAGGCTGATGTTGGGAGCCCTGGAAGGGTTGGGTGGCACGATTCAAATCAGAAGGGCTGAATCTACCATTTCACCTCACTTGCACTCTCAAGACAGGTTCTGGGAGAAATCTTGAAGGCACATTGCACTCATCTGTTGACAATGCACGTTGGCAGGGAAAAGCGAGAGAATTGAATGAGATGAGACAATTGAATGAGATGGAGTGTTTCCACTTAATCATTAGCACTGCTGACATCAATGAGAAATGAGCAGTGCGTATCGTCTGCATGGTTGCTTGTAACGGGTGGAAAGGAGGCCAGATGCTTAGTAAGTGTTACCACGGAGCAGGGGACAGACAGGATTCGAAGCTGAGAGAAGGAAGCAGTGTGGCTCGTAATGCAGCTTCAGTGTGCAATTGTTTTTTTGTGGTTGAAGGATCCGAACTGCGCTGGCTATTTCAAAACAACATGCGGAGGGGAGAGATGTGTTTTCCAGAATCCCCAGTGGGTGCCCAGGACAAGAGTTGGCCTTGGGCGCAAATACATCCTTTCTCGAAATAGGAAGCCAACTATTTACTTACGCAAGCAATGCTGTAAAAGGCTTTCTAAGTTGAGTCGCAGCTCCTGAGCTTTGGACTGACCCCTAGACTTGTTTCTAAAGGCTCCGTCCGGAGGAAGGAAAGTCCTGAGGCTCCCAGGTTGAGCACTGGCTCAAACAACAATTTCAATCAAGTAAGAGTCTCCTCTGCCTGTACACTGCACCAGCCCAGGCAAACACCATTAAGACAGCTTCCAAACGGGTATGACGTTATTACCGTTTATGTCTGAACAGGCATCACAAGCTGGTTTCAAAATTCATCTGGTGAAATGTTAAAAGTTGGACAAGCAGAACTGTGTAGCCTTGATGGGACCCTAAGTAAAATTCATTTATTCAATCTATCTATTCAACAAATATGGAATGGGATATGCCAATAGTTACTGACTAGGAGTGTGTGGTAGGATTGCCTGGCATTGCTGAGGTTTGAAGTCGTGAATTTGAAGTGGGAACAGCCAGCATGGCTGTGCTTTTTTCACAAATCTTGTTCAGCTGCACAGGATTAGGTGCTAAGTGGAGAGTTAGATTTAACCAGGGGTGTGGTTTTGCCAAAGCAGAGTGATGAAGCGAAGGAGGAAAGAGAGTTCAAGGTATGCAAGGAAGTGATTAAGATGAATAATCATAGGATTTAAAAGTGAATATTACTTCGAAACTTTTTTTTTTTGTAAAATGAGCATCGGCCTTGGACTCAGGAGACTCGCATCCCAAGCCTAACGCTGCCACTTGCCAGCTGGGTGCTCTGAAACGAGCCCGCTTCCTCTCTGGGACTGAATCTGTTCTGGAAAATGAGGTGGCCGGGCCAGGGACACTAGGAGGTGGAGAGTCTCTACACCTGTGGTTGAATGAGTGACACGAGGTCCCGCCTTCTGCTGAAGTTCGTGGGTCCATGGTTCGTCCTTGGGCACCCACTGCCGGGTGTCCATTTGGAGAGAGAGAAGGGAGGTCGCTGATATTTAAGGTGCCTGAAGAGAAACACTTGCAGGAGATCCTGTCTCTTCTCTCTGGCCTCTGAAAGGGATTCCGGAGCAGACAAACCTCTCACACCAGGAGCCAACTGTCAAGTTTGGTTCTGAGCAGACGTCAGGTGGAGTACGGCAGAAAGACGACACTAGTCGGGGTCCTAGATTCTAACCCAGCTCTGTTACTGCTAGTTAGTCCCTGCCTCCCACTGGGCCTCAGTGTCCTCGTCTCTGTAATGAGTGACATTTAAGTTCGCTAAGATTTTCTCTGGCTGCCACCATTTCCTGCACAGGTGGCATCTTTTTGCTCCCTTTATCTTGCCTAGCCTGTTTCAGACTCGGGACTGGCACAGCACTGGCAAGTTTATGGTTTTACAAACCCTGAAACATGCTTTGCAAATAAATGATGAAGACATTAAAAATATTACGTGCAAACACTACGGTCTTGAACAAGGACAGGACTTCTCAGAGGAATGGAAAGGTGTTGATGGTAGAAACACCTGTCCTTGCGTTTAGAACCAGCTGGGCAAGTGACCACAGAATGTGGGAGACCCGCCGGTGTCAGGAATACTGCGTGGCACTGCCCCCAGTGTGTGGTATACTCAGCAGTTCGGGTGGTAGGTAGGCAAATCATTAAATACAAATCAGAATCTCTAGTGAGAAAATCTTTTTCAATTATTTTTCAATCTTTGCGAATCCTTTAAGGGGTCTGTTGCTAGGCTAGGACATTTTAATCACTCTCGAACCCTTGATCATCTGTCTCCTCCTCCCGGCAACACTCTTCCCTCCCTGCCCCACTTTTTATTAAACAGAGGGAAACAAAGATAAAGGTCAAAAGCTTTAGCAGTCTAGAATTTCATCATACTGTTTGGTTTTATTGCATTTATTTTTGTGGTAACTTTCCATTAGTGGCAAGCGATATTATTTTTCCACTTAGAGTAGTTTAAAAATTTTGTTAAAAATACACGTATTCAAGTTACAAAACAGAGTTGATTTCTATAAAAATATTAAGTAATGATGTAGGTTCTACACAGATATGACAACATAGGGCAGACGGTTCCTGGAGTCTGGGTAACACTGGTAGGTGGCATTCCACAATGGTGTTTGTAATGGCATTTAGGTCTACTGGGTTCTGAGACCTCTGGGTAACCAGCACAGGGTCTCTCTCTTTTTCTTTTTTTTTCTTTTTTTGAGACAGGGTCTTGCTCTGTTTCCTGGGCTATAGTGCAGTGGCATCCTCATAGCTCACTGCAAAACCTCGAACTCCTGGACTCAAGGGATCCTCCGGCCTCAGCCTCCCAAGTATCAGGGACTATAGGTGTATGCCACCACGCACACCTAATTTTTGTATTTTTTGTAGAGACAGGGGTCTCGGTGTTGCCATGGCTGGTCTCAAACTCCTGACCTCAAGCAATCCTCCCACCTCGGCCTCCCAGAGTGCTAGGATTACAGGCATGAGCCACTGCACTTGGCCTTTTTTTCTTTTTTAAATAAATAATTATCTTTTCCTGATCGCTATTGTATAAAACTTGAAAATACAGAAGAACATGTAGAATAAAAGGAGAAAATACAGAAAAATATTTGGAATAATAGAAAAATATATAGAATAGAATGAAAAATTCTATTCACCACTATCTTAACATTCAGAAATAATCACTCTATTAATACATTAGTAAATTTTTCTCTCTGTGTGCCAATATAGCTGTTATTATAATGTATATATTTTATTTTTGTAGCCTATTTTATTTCCTTAATATTACAAGCATGTTCCACATTATTCAAAACTCTTTATAAACATCATTCTAAGTGGCTGTAAGATACTTAACGTAGAGAAGTTCCCTCATGGATTTAATCATTCCCCAACTGTTGGGCATTTAACTCTTCCCCAATCGTTGGGTCATTTCCACTTTTGTCCTTTATAATGTTGTGATGAATATCTTTATGTATATCTGTTTGTCTTCATTTTGGATGGTTTCTTTATCATAATTCCAGAAGTGGCGTTCCTACATGGGGAGATTTTTAAGGCTTTTGGGGTACATATTTCCAGACTTTTTTCAAAAGGATAGGACATGAAGGTTCTCAGATCTGAACCCACACGATGGGACATACTACAGTTTGCGTGTGCAGGGTGGGGTGGTTACTAGAAAGAGCTCAGACTCTGCTACCTTAGGCAAGTAACTCAACTTCACCAACTCCTGTTGGTGCAGTTCTGAATGGTGACTTCCCAGAAATCCAAGAGTGAGTATTCTTAATATCTGGGATCACAAGTGCTCGTATTTCAGCTTTAAAAGTACAGATGTCATTAACTTCACTTTAGGTGATTTCCTTTTCATGTAAAGGGATCAACAAAAGTTTTCTGGAAAATTACTTGTCACAATAGTGTAAAATACTTTTTTTGTAGCTGAGGTAGAAAAGGTTTGAATAGACACCCCTGACATGGAAGAAATGCAAAAGGAGCTCATGCTTGCTGGCGTCCACGCGCATACAACACGAGCCGTGCTGCGTGCTTTGTGTTTGGTATGTCATTCATCCTCCCAAACAGCTTTCCCCACAGTGTATCACCCAGAACACTGGCTCCACGGGAGGCTAATAGGTTCTGTTGCTTGGAAGAGGCTGTGTTAACCAAAATGAAACTGATTCTTTTACAGGTTGCTCAGAACTTGCTTAGTCTAATGTCATTTGAGAATCTCTGAGATGAGGACGCAATATTCAGCGTTTGCCAAACTCACTTAACAATGACACCCTTTCCCATCTCATGGGATTGATGTTCCAAAGACCACACTTTGAGAATCACTGCTGACAACCACCTTGCAATATAATTTTTGTCCTTATATTTTACAAATAGGGAAACTGAGGCTCAGATAAATTGACACAGACTGCACAGCTAGTAATTTATGGACTCAGGGGCTGGAACCCAAAGCACCTGACCTTAAGTCCATGTTTTCTCCCATTATCCCGCACTATGCCCTTTGGGGACCAAAGAGGGCTCCGACTGTAGGGTGCCCCTTGCCCAAGGGTTGAGTGCATGAAACTAGAGGGTAAATATTAAATCAAGATCAGAGCTTGGATAGAGAATTGCAAACTGAGTGTGTTGACCTTGGGGACTGGGCCACGCTGGAAACTGATGCACGGCTAATAAACCAAGGAAATGAGGGGCCTGGGAGCTGAGGACGAGAAAGACGGTTGGGATGAACTCCAGGGACCCCATGGGTTGCTTTGTCATGGACTGGTTTATGAGGGAACAGGATTCATTTCTTGTGCCTGGGGTGAGGTGGAGAGAGAGGGAGGAACAATATTTTATGTAAGGGCTGCCCAAGACTCTCCCCTTGGTACCCAGCCCTCTTCACTACGTCAGTTGCTGAATGCCTCCCACTATAAAGGAGTCAAGTATCCCCTTGATTCCTGGTCCACACACACAGCCTCAGCCTGGACTGCTTCCTGCTGGGCCTCTGCCCTTCAACAGCTTCATCCTATTGTAACACATTGCGTTATACCAGCTTCCGGAAGACGTGGGCCCTGGTAACAAAGGCACTCAACAGAGATTCACGTGCCAGGCACTGGTCTAGGCGCCGGGGATATATCAGTGAGCCATTTGGACACAAATTCCCTGCCTTGTGGCATAGTCATTCTTGTGAGGGAGAGGGAATAAACCAGATGAACAAGTCCGATGTTAGACAGTGATCAGCAACAAAGAGAAAGGAGGGTGTGGACAGAAAGGGGGACTGTTGGGACATGGCGGGGGCGGGGATCTGACATTATTTTAGATAAGGCCCAGGGAGGCCTTACTGAGATGGGGCTTTTTAATCCCCACAGTAGCCCTTTGAGCAGAGGAGGGATTCAGAGAGGGGCTGCACAGCTGGTGGGTGCAGGCATTGCACACTTACATATCCCACATGTAATTTTTCCTCTGTGATTCATAGACGAGGAAAGTGAAGCTCAGAGCAGGCAAGGCATTTTTCCCAGTTAGAAACTGGTTCTAACACTGGAAAGTCCACACTCTCTTCTGCAATTCCACACCTTCTTGTTGAAACAGTTAGCCAGGCCAGCCACTAATTTGCCCCATTTTACAGGAAAAGACACAGAGGCAGGCAGGACGGCGGGGCTGGGTGACTTGGGCAGAGGCAGGGCACCTGCAGATGCTTAGCCAAGTCTGATGTGTGGAGGCCTTTGTGAGGTTTAATTCAACAGGTCCAGAGCATTCTGTACCTTACTTATACGACTGCCTTGAATCCGAGGTTTCTGTGTGTGTGAGGTGAGGTCACAAGCTCATTTTACTCATCTTGGCATCTTCCCCGGCGACTTTAGCATAATCGTTGCTCAAAAAATTAAGTTAAATTAAATAGACACTTTGGACATTGCTCTCCTTTTTCTGTGACATTCATCCCAACAGCCTCTTGGGATGGTAGCCTCTCTGGAGGTGAGACCCAGGTGTCAGTGCTTGCTGAAGCTCCCCAGGTGAGTGTGACGCACAACCAAGTGTGAGAACCTCCTTCCTTCCGACCCATGCCTCACCTGCCACCTGAGAGCCTTCTCTAGAGCAAATCTGATTGTGTGAACCGTGTCCTTCCGAAAACCCCTCTATGGCTCCCTGGGGCCTCCACAATAAAATTCAAGCTCCCCAGGATGCACACACATTCCTGTGACCTCTGTCCACCTGCCTCCCATCTCACCTCCGCCCCCTCCCTGACCCGTGCCACACACGCCAGGCTGCACTACACATGCTTTCCTGAGTGCCTGCCCATCCACTGCTCCACGCCTTGGGACAGGCCATTCCCTCTTTCTAAAGTGGCTTTTCCCATCTTTCATCCTCCTCTAGGAAGTCTTCCCTGACTGCTCACCCTTGGTGGACTGGGACCCTCCCCAACAGCCCTGAGCAAGAAGACTCTGTCCCGACCCTCATACACTGCCTTGTAACAGTGTGTTTGCAGGTTTAGTCTGGGTGTTCATCAAGGCCAGGGCTGGGATATTGTTCATCTTTGGATCTTCCACCTGTAGCTGCCTGACATACAGTAGGTGGTAGGGTTTTTGTTTGTTGGTTTTTTGGTGTGCGTATGTATGTGTGTGTACATGAATGAATGGAGGAGTAAAAGCGTGAATGAATGAATGAATGAATCCCTACTGGCCTAGGTAGGAGCCAGGGACCAGGTAGGCAATTGTACCCACCGCCCAGCTGTACTCTCCTGAGTCTCAGTGGTAATCCCAGGGCAGGCAGCGGGCCAGTCCCACAGGTCTCCATACCACATGACACCTTCCCCACTCTCAGGCCTCGAGTGTTTCATTTCTCTAGCCAGGGGCCCTGGGACCAGCAGGTGTCAGCAATAAAGGGAGACTGGGTGGGATTGTCCTTTCTGAAGCTGAAGGCAAAGTGCCCCAACCCAGAGATAAATCCTATAAACCCACTTTCAAAGGGCCTGAGTGGGGTGGGATGTCCCTCGTCCCTTCTTCAGCCATAAATCTCCAGGCTTCAGATGGTGACTGCCCTCCCTTTTTTTTAATCCTTTCTGTTTTTTTATTTCAGCATATTACAGGGGTATAAATGTTTAGGTTACATATATTGCCTTTGTCCCACCCGAGTCAGGGCTTCAAGCGTGTCCATCCCCCAGACGGTGCACACCGCACCCATTAGATGTGAATGTATCCATCCCCTCCTCCCCCTCCCATCTGCCCAACACCCGATGAATGTTACTACTATATGTGCACATAAATGTTGATCAATTAATACCAATTTGATGGTGAGTACATGTGCTCCTTGTTTTTCCATTCTCATGATACTTAGTAGAATGAGCTCCAGCTCTATCCAGGATAATAGAAGAAGTTCTAGATCCCCATTGTTTTTTATGGCTGAGTAGAACTCCATGGTATACATGGTATACCACATTTTATTAATCCACTCATGTATTGATGGGCATTTGGGTTATTTCCACATCTTTGCAATTGTGAATTGTGTTGCTATAAACATTCTAGTACAGATGTCTTTTTTATAGAATGTCTTTCTTTCCTTTGGGTAGATGCCCAGTAGTGGGATTGCTGGATCAAATGGTAGTTCTACTTGTAGCTCTTTGAGGTATCTCCATATTACTTTCCACAGAGGTTGTACTAGTTTGCAGTCCCACCAGCAGTGTATGAGTGTTCCTATTCCTCCACATCCACACCAACATTTATTGTTTTGGGACTTTTTGACAGAGGCCATTCTCACTGGAGTTCAGTGATATCTCGTGGTTTTGATTTGCATTTTCCTTGAGCATTTTTTCATATGTTTGTTGGCCATTTGTCTATCTTCTCTTGAAAAGTTTCTGTTCATGTCCTTTGCCTACTTTTTGATAGGGTTGTTTGATTTTTTTCTTGCTGATTTTCTTGATTTCTACATAGATTCTAGTTATCAGTCCTTTATCTGATGTGTAGCATGTGAATATTTTCTCCCATTCTACAGGTTGTCTGTTCGCTCTTGTGATAGTTTCCTGGGCTGTGCAGAAGCTTTTTAATTCGATCAGGTCCCATTTATTTATTTCTGGAAGTAGAACTTGAGTCTGGTGCCTTAGACCACTCAGCCATCCTGACACCTAGCCATTTATTTATTTCTGTTGTTGTTATGATTGCCTTTTGGGTCTTCTTCTGAAATTCTTTGCCTAGGCCAATGTCTATAAGAGTTTTTTCAACATTTTCTTTTAGAATTCTTGTAGTTTCATGCCTTAGGTTTAAGTCTGTTATCCACCATGAGTTGATTTTTGTGAGAGGTGAGAGGTATGGATCCTGTTTCAGTCTTCTACATGTGGGTATCCAGTTCTCTTAGCACCATTTATTGTATAAGGATTCTTTTCCCCCGTGTATGTTTTTGTCTGCTTTGTCAAAGATTAGATGGCTATGTGAGGATGATTTTATATCTGGGTTCTCAGTTCTGTTCCATTGGTCTATGTCTATGTCTCTGTTCTTGTGCCAGTACCATGCTGTTTTAGTTACTATAGCCTTGTAGCATAGCTTGAAGTCTGGTAAATTGATGCCTCCCAATTTGTTCTTTTTGTTTGAGATTGCTTTTGCTATACAGGATCTTCTCTGGTTCCATACAAAGCATAGAATTATTTTTTCTAGATCTATGAAAAATGATGTTGCTGTTTCAATAGGGATTGCATTGAATCTGTAGATCACTTTGGGTAGCATAGACATTTTAACAATGTTGATTCTGCCAATCCATGAGCATGGTATGGTTTTCCACCTGTTTATGTCCTCTCTTATTTCCTTCCTCAGTGTTTCATAGTTCTCCCTATAGAGGTCTTTTACCTCCTTAGTTAAATGTATTCCTAGGTATTTTATTTTCTTGCTTGCTATTGTGAAGGGTACTGAGTCTTTAATTTGGTTCTCAGTTTGACTGTTGTTAGTGTATATGAATGCTACTGATTTCTGTACATTGATTTTGTAACCTGAGACTTTGCTGAATTTGTTTATCAATTCCACTAGTCTCATGGGAGAATCTTTGGGGTTTTCTAGACATAAGATCATATTGTCAGCAAAGAGCAATAGGTTGCCCTCTTCTGCCCCCATTTGAATGCCCTGGATTTGCTTCTCTTGTCTGATTGCTCTGGCTAGGACTTCCAGCATTATGTTGAATAGGAGCCGTGACAGAGGGACTGCTGTCCTCTTGACAGCACTGTAAAGAGCACAGACTATACAACGTCCCTCTGGGTGGGGCGAGGACTGCTGTCTTCTGCCCACCGAACTTTCTTCCTTCTTTCCCCCACACGGGCTTCACTGTCTCTGGGGGAGCTGGTGGAGGCTGGTGCTAGAGGCTTCCATGAGCATTTGCCTGTAAATACCTGGGCTCAGTTCTGCTCAGCCCTCAGGGATGCCACTTTACTTCCTGTGAATAAAAGGAGCACTGTAAAGGGAGTCCAGCTCTGTGGCCCCCATATGACTGTGGGTGACTTACTTCCTCTCTTGAGTTCTTGGTTTCCTTAGAGGGCAGGGGGTGGGGGGCTGGACTGGATGGCCCTGGAGGCTACTTTCTGCTCTAATGCCCCGGCTCCCTCCATCTAAGGGCAAAGCAATGTGTGGGTTTTCCTTAGGTTCTGAATTATCAGGAAAACCATGTTTGGGAAGACCAGAGTTGACTGTGGCCTCTGCATCCACGTGGTGACAGAGCAGTGTGTAGGGAACAGCAGTGGACAAAGGAGTCTCCAAATCCTGAATTCAATTCCTGCTCTGCCCCTGTCTAGCAGTGTCCTTGGGGGCAAGTCATGTTTCTGTCTGTAGGCCTCAGTTTGCTGGTCTGTAAAATGGGAGGTTTAATACCTTCCCAATTCATTCAACAGAACTTTGCCAAGAGTCTGCTTGTGCCTGGCCCAAGGCTAGGTGGGGTGAATAGTACATGATGCTAACTCTCCAGGAGCTCATGGTCTGTCAGGGAGACAGCCAAGTAAACAGGCAGTTGTAATATAGTGTGGCAAGTGATATGCTAGGAATCAGGAGAAAAATAGTGACGACCGCTAGCATGCATTAGGTCTTATTAGTGCTCTGCTCGGCTGTCTGCTAAGGGCTTATTATTTTTTTAATCCTATAACAACCCTATGAGCCGAGTACTGCAAATATCCCCATTTTACAGGTGCTCAGGGAAGGCGTCCCAGATGAAAGGATGTGTCTTGTCAGTTGGCACCTGAAGTATAAATTGGGGCTCGGCAAGCAAAGCCCAGGGATTGGGGGACTGGGAACAAAGGCCCTGTGCGTGCATGAGCTATGGTTCCCACAGTGCAGGGGAGGGGGCAGGTGGATGGCAGAGAGGGAGGCACAGGCTTGAGGGTCTTGTAAGATGTCTGAAGAGGGCAAGGGGGAGCCAGGGAGGATGGGTGCATGTGTGGGGACAGACCCTGTGGCACCAGTGAGAACGGAGGTGGGAGACCTACAGGTCTGCTGGTGACCTCAGTGCCCTCTTGGAGACTGCTGCAGTTTCAGGAAAGAGCGGAGGGCCTGGGCCTGGGGACTAGAGGTCAGAGGGGACAGTGGCCATCGAAGGCATTCGAAGCCAGTGAGATCGTGTATCCGGGCGGCCTCCTGAAAAGGCAGAGCTCTGTGTTGTCCCTGGGCCTCAGCCCCAGAGGGACTGGTGACCGACCACCATGCAGCTGTCCACACTCTGGAGTGACCCAGAGGTGGAGAAACACCACCGGGCCTTCCCCGCCTGGCAAGGCCTCCTCAGAAACATGGCCACGGGCCAGGCCTGAGGAGGAAGTTGTTTGGCTTTGCAGAAAAAATACTTCATGGACACTTGTCAAATGGAATAAACCTCTTTTCTTCCTCTTACGCCTTATATTCCTTTCCTGAAATATCTTCAACATCTTAAGTCCCCTGGAGAATTTACTGTCCCTCCCCATCATATTTTGAGAGAGTAACAATAATCTAAGTATTAAAAATATGTGCATTAAATAAACCATTTCTACGTATTTTAACAGTGAGATGGAAAAAACCCTAAATCTTCCTTTAATTCAATTTGGTAGATTTTGACATCCACGAGGGGTCCTGGCATGGTGCTGGATTATATTTGGATATAAAAGACCTTTCAATAAGCAGATATTGAGCAGCTGACACACCAGGAAGTGAGGGCAGTGCCTGGGGAAGGAGGTGGAGCCTCTGCCCTGGGGAAGGGCGGGCAGCCACAAATCACCTTGATCTCTCTAAGCCTTAGTGTTTCAACTGTATAATGGGATAATAACATCTACTTCAAAGACTTGTTGGGAAGAATGGAGATACTCTATGTAAAGGGCTTAACAGGGAGCCTTCCCTGTGGCTATTGTGGTGTAATCTGGTCTTCACAATGAGAGTAAGCAGGTATTAGGATCTGGGGATTACGGAGCAGGAAGCCCTCCGAGAGGAAGGTGGGTGGTGCGGTGGAGAGAGCATGGGTTTTGCAGGAGAGTCTACACGGGCTCAGATTCTGGCTGCTCTGAAATTTATTAGCTGTATGATATCAGACACGTTATGTAATCCCTCTGAGCCTCACTTTCCTCATCTGTAAAGTAAGAATAACACATTTCAGAGGGTTGTTCCGAAGATGAAATTAGATAATACAGAGAGGTGCCAGTACTCTGCTTTAATACCTGATAGGCGCTTACAGCAAAGGGTAGCTAGAGAGGGCGACTCCTTGCTCAAAGCTGCATGGTCGCATTCAAATCCAGGTCTGTCTGGGCTGTGCCCACCATGCCACTTGTTGACTGGACGAACAACTTGTTGAGGGGTGGACAGGAGGAGAACGGTTTCCGGGAGAGCTTCGGTCACTTACTCGTAGCCCACTTCAGTTCTCTCCTGCTCCCTTCTGAGATGTGTTTTAATTCAGCACTGTTTACACCAGGTGCTTAAGGACAAAGGAGATGGCACCAATTTCCCAACTGCCTACTGTCCCTTCCCCAGCCTCAGGATTGGATATTGTCGTGGGGTGCGGACCCTGGTTGGATGGGGTTTGCAGGGGTTGCCATGTGCACGGTTGCCTGACCTCGGCTCATCTGCGAGGGGCTCCATTTTTCCTGCCCTGGGAGAGCTTGGAGACAGCAATGGGTGTCAGGACGTCACCTTAACCAGGTGGATACAGCACCAATTGCCCCTGTCAGTGACCTGTGGTTCTCCCTCCCTTCCCTCCCTGTCTCCCCCTACCTGCTGTCAGAGCAGGGTCAACTCCTCCCAGCTCCAAGGCTGTGGCACCAGAAGTCAGGTGTCACTTATTAGCTTATTTTCCTCCTAATTCATATTCAGAGGAATGAGGATGTAGTTTCCATTAGCCAAACTGCTTTATCTTACCCAGAAAACAAGTTTAATATGTGAAAACAATTTTTTTTTCCTGCTAGGTCTTGCTAACTCGTTACCATGGACCCAGGCTGTATTTTTTTAGCTATGACATACTCTCTGAACCTTAAATATTACTTCTTTCCAAAAACAATTACAACAAAATGTCTGCAAAAAAGTTTCCAATATAAAGGCTGGTATTATTTTCCTTTGCTGTCCTCCAGCCCCAAAGGTAGATAATTGCAAACAGAACTTTAAGAACTATCCTATACGCAGACATCCAAGTGGAAACGTCCAATACGTAGTTGAAAATATAGGACTTGACTTTAGGACTAGAAACATAGACTCAGGCACTGGTGGGTAAAGTGTTTGGACTGATGCTATCTTGGTTGAAGTTCCTCTAGAAGCCGAGTAGCTCGCTTGGGAGGCAATCCCAGGAAACACTGGCAGGGGAGAGAAGAAGCGAGAGATAGGGAAGTGAGAGCAGCCCACGAAGGGAGCATTTTCAAGTTGCTACTGCTACAGGCGACTCAGCTTGATCCCAATAAGAAGCTCTTGCCTCTGAGTTCAGCAGCTCTGTCCAGTGACCTCTTCTCTCCCCCAAAATATCCGTGACCTGCCCCTTTGCTTTCCCCAACTTTCTCTGCATTTTCCCCTTGCTTCTCTCCTTCCATCCTGACTCAGAGGAAGGGATATCCCCGTCCTCTGAACAAATGCTTCCATTTCAACTGTTGATCGAATCCCATCCTACCACCTCCGAAATCCTGCCCCGTCAGCCCCCTGCCATTCTCCCATCCACGTACTAACCAGGCCCGACCCTGCTTAGCTTCTGAGATCAGACGAGATCGTGTGCGGTGCGTTCAGGGCGGTATGGCCGTAGACCTCCCTGCCATTCTCTAGCTCCCTTTGTGTCCACCCTTCCCTCTTCGTCCCCACTCCTTCAGGAAGGCTTGCAATTGGATTTTTGTTTTCTCCTTTTTCCCTTCTCTTTCCTGTGCACTGAGACCCAGGTGCTTTTCTCCGAGGGGTCTCCCTTGAGTTCTGGATGCACCTCTGTCCACCGTGTTCCAGACACAATTCTCTCGTAATTCACTTCTGCAAAATTCTCATCGCTAAAATGTGAGGACAATAATAACTACATAACAGAGTTGTGGTAAGGATTGGAGGTCAAATAAATAAACTGTCTAGCACAGAGTCTGGCACCAGTTAGGCATAGTAGTAACCAATACTGCCACCAAGCTTAATTATTAGGGTTTGCAACCCACAGAGCATCAGGAACAGAAAATTGCAAGGAGGAGCGCTGCTAGAGCCAGGAAGGGACTGCTGACAACTTGACACTGAGGAAGGACCTAGAACAATTCCAAAAAGCAGGTATAAGAACTCAAAAAGACTTGTGGTTCAGGATTATTTTGTGGAATTACAAGAAGTCTGTGTGCCTCAAGAGTTATCGATACCTCCTAGTCTTTTGGACTGTTACAGTGTTGGGTGTCCTTAAGGATAACAACTGTAGTTAGAAAGAAGAATGCCACAGTCTTCAAAACATTTTTTCCCTCTTAAATAGAAAATGCTTGTTTTAAATGCCAGTACTAAATGTTCGGTAACAATCGGCTGCAGTTGACATTACCAAGCAAACGGTAGTGACAAGCCCCATCCAGCAGAGGAACGAAGGCAGAACCAGTCTTGTCTGGTTGGTCATCTGGCTACTGAACTTTCCCTTACAAAGTTAAATAAGTTTGTCACTAGAACGAGAATAGAAGAGCAGTGGGAGGAATGGACCAGGAAGCCCACACACAGACCTGCAGGAATAAAAGAAAGTGGGGAGTGAGCAAGGAGGCATTTCGAAGCGCTGGGGAAGGGATGGTTTGACATCGAATCAGCGGTGCAGGGACAGTTGGCTGAGTGCTTGGAGAGGTGCAAAGGTACATCTCTGCATCACATCATGCATCAAAATTAGATTCCAAAGTCTATTAAAGAGTTATCAACCACAAATTGGAGAACAACATCCAACAATGAGAATTGGTTAAATTATTGTATATTGATATAATGAACTATTGTCTGGTCATTAAAATCACGTTTTAGGACAATAGCCAAGCTCATGATCTATTATCAAGTAAAACAGCAGGCTACAAAAAATATACAGCTTGTGACCACAATTTTGTAGATTAGTTCCCTTCTCTATATACAGGCTTGTGTGCATGTGGGCACATACACATTTGAAGCGTGGGTAAGTCCACATGTATGGTGTATGCTCATACGCACATATACACATAGCATGAAAAAGTCTGTAATGAAACATATCAAAATGATAACAGTGATTATCTCAGAGTAGTAAGAGAACAGGTGATTTTTACTTACACATACTTTTGTTTTTTCCAAATATTCCACAATGAAGATTCATTACCTTTATAATATGAAAAAATAATTGTCTAGAAAATTTATAATGGCTCTAATATTAAAATAATTTATGCATATTGGTAAAAGAAAGTGAAGACAAATTTGGGGAGCAGACCCCATGGGATTGGGAATCCACTGGGCTGAGCATCCCTTCTTCTCCCCAATACCCCACCATGGGATGATCAAATGCGACTTTATTTCTAAAAACTTTTTATTATTATTTTTTTAAGAGATAGAGTCTTGCTCTGCTGCCAAGGCTGGAGTGCTGTGGCATGATCATAGCTCACTATAACCTTGAATTCCAGGGCTCAAATGATCCTCCCACCTTTGCCTCCCCAGTAGCTGGGACTACAGGCACACCTCACCACACCTGGCAAATTTTTAAATTTTTTTATAGAGACAGGGATCTTGCTATATTGCCCAGGCAGGTCTTGAACTCCTGGCCTCAAGCGATCTTACCTCCTTGGGCTCCCAAAGTGTTGGGATCACAGGTGTTGAGCCACCACACCTGGCCCAAACACAACTTTATAAACTCTCTGGCACCCAATACCATGTGCAGCCTGTACTTCTCTGGAGCAGAAACCTACTGGCCCAGTGTTGGAAACTGCTACTGTGCTCCACGAGATAGTCCGAGGATGGCCCCGCAGATCTCATTTCTATTTCTGGTGGTCGGCGGGAGGCGGGGGAGAATCAATGGTTAGCATTTTCTCAATTACAATTTTTCTCCTGTAAAATGTTCTTAAACATGTAATGCCTGTAGTTACTGTGATGTATTAGAATCTAGTATGAGACTGTATCAAATTTAGTACTGATTATATTATTAACTATCATAAGTTTAATATATCACCATTTCAGAATACGGTGGTTTTCAAAAGAATCAGGACTACAACAGCCTGGGTCTCCATCCTTCACAAGTTCCCAGGTGATTCTGAAACACACTAGCTCGAGACCTTCTGTGCTTGAATGTTCTGAAGTAGCGGTTCTCAAACGTGACTGTAATTAGAATCACTTGGGCAGCTTTTAAAACTCTCAATGGCAAGACCATACCCCAGTCCACTAAACTCAGAATTGGCGTCGGGGAGAGGCTGTTCACCAGTAGTTTTTAACGTTCCCCAGGTGCTTTCAATATGCAGCCAGGTGTGAAAACAGGCATTCTAACGGGAGCAGCCTGATACCCAGGTGCTGCACACACCGAGCCTGGGAAACAGCCCCAGCAACAGCCTTGAGTCCGAATGACTTTGTGTTCTCTGTCTCCATCTGCTGGCCATTCCTCTGCATTGCTGTAATTTACCCGTACAATTCGGGTATTCAAGACAGGCTGTTTCTTGCACTTTTAAGAAAAGTTTGCCAAAAGAATAAAATAGAACCAAAAAGACGTAAAATTTTAAGTAATAAAAAATAGCTACAAAATATACCGTTGTTAATAACAGAATGGTCTAAGAATTATAAATGTATTAGGATAATATATCTAGGATATTTTGCAGTACTTGGTAAATAAAAAAAAAATACAATAAATGTTAGTTATTACCATTGCAATTAAGCATAAGTTAGACATCATGTTTTGGGTACCAGTAATTAGTTCATTTTGAAGGAGGGGTTTTCATTCATTCAAGAAAACATTTGGTCCTACTCTACCTGGCACACTGTCGGCTATGGGTACCCAATGTGAACAGACACAGTCTGCACAGTGAGAAAGAAATTGAGAAATTTTGTGTGGGTATGAGACAGAGAAAATTATTATTATTTTAATAAAAAAGACTTGGGGAAAGTAGACTATTCTATGATTTTTATAACCATCACTGCAATCAGGATTCCAAACAATTCCATCACCCCCCAAAACCTCCCTCGTGTTTCCCTGTAGTTGTATCCTTGCCTCACCCCAATCCCTGACAACCACTGAGTTGTTTTTTGTTCCTATAGTTTTGCCTTTTTCATAACATAATGTAAATAGAATCATACAGTAAGTAACCTTTGGGAGCGGCTTCTTTCATTCAGCAACATTTCCTTCCATCTGCTTGTTTTAGGTTAATTTACTTTTTTTTTTTTTTAGTTTATTAAAGCTGAAGTTTAGATTGTTGATTTGAGACTTTCGTCTTTTCTAAAATAAGTACAAACTGCTATAAATTTCCATCTAAGCCCTGCTTTAGCTACCCCTATACATTCAGATTTATTGTATTTTCATTTTTGTTCCATTTTAAAAATTTTCTAATTCTCTCATTTCCTTTGAGACTTCCCCTTTGACCCATGGATTACCTAGAAGTATGTTATTTAGTTTCCATGTATTTAGAGATTCCCCAGTTACTGATGCCTGGTTTAATCCTATTATGGCCAGAGATCATACTTTATATGATTTCAATTCTTTTCTATTTGTTGAGATTTGTTTTATGATCCAGAATATGGTCCACTCGTCCTATGGATTACTGAGACAGGAGTGTTGATGTCCCTGATCATTAGAGATAGTTGCTGGTTTGCCATTTTTCCTTTCGGTTCCATCAGTTTTTGCTTCACGTATTTTGAAACTCTGTTGTTAGGTATGTAGATACTTTGGATTGTTATGTCTTCTTTGCAAATTGACCCTGTCATTATGTATTGTCCCTATTTATCCCTGGTAAATGTCCTTGCTCTGAACTCTCCTTCATATGATATTAATATAGCTACTCTAGCTTTCTTCCGATTAGTATTTATAGGAAATGTCTTTCTTTTTTATCCTTTTATTTTTAATCTATACTATTTATTTAAAATGAGTTTCTTATAAACAGCATATACTTGAGTTTTGGATTGTTTTTTACATTTAGCAATTTCTGTCTTTAAATTGGTATATATAGATCTTTTAAATGTAATATAATTGTTGATATGTTTGGATTTAGGTCTAATATTTTATTATTTGTTTTCTATTCTTTATTTATTCCCTATGTTTCTAATCTCTGTTTTGCCTTTCCCATCTTCTTTTAGATTATTTGAATATTTTTTGGTATTGAAGTTTAATTTACCTGTTGAGTTTTTTCACTATTTCTTTGTGTGTAATTCTTTTATGTGGTTGCTTTAGGAATTATAAAATACTTACCTAACTTTTCATAGTCTATTTAAGATTAATATTTTATCATTTCAAGTGAAATGTGGAAACGTTACTACCATATAGATCCTTTACCCTCACTCTTTATGTTGTAATTTTCATATTATTATATCTATAGTCATTGAAAACCTCATCAGACAATATTAACGTTTTGCCTTCACTGATTATACATATTATAAGGAACTTAAGATGAGAAAAACAGCCTATTTTTACCCAAATATTTCCCATTTCTGTAGTTCATTTCCGAAGTTTGAAATTTCCCTCTGGTTGAATTTCCCTTCTGTCTAAAGAATTAGCATTTCTTTCACAGCAGGTCTGATGGTGACAAGTTCTCATCTAAGAATGTTTTACGTTGCCTTAATTACTGAGGGATATTTTTGTTGGATGTAAAATTTTAGCTTGGAAGTTCTTTTCCACCAACACTTTAAAAATCTTGTTCACTGATTTCTGGCCTCCACGGTTTCTGATGATTCGTTTAAATCATGGTTCCTTAACATGCAACGTGCTGGTTTTCTCTGACTGCTTTTAAGATTTTTGTCTTTAGTTTTTAGAAATCTGATTATGAATTGTCTGGGCATGGGTTTCTTTGAGTTTATCCCATTGGGGTTTGCTGAGATTCTTGAATCCGTAAGTTTGTCTTTTGCCAAATTTGGGAACTTTTCAGCCATTATTTCTTCAAGTATTTTTTTCTGTGCCACATGCTTTCTCCTCTCCTTTCGGAACTGCAATCACAAAGACGTTAGACTTTTTTCTATTGTCCTGTAAATTTGTGAGGCTCTGTTCTTTGGTTTCCTAGTATCTGTTCTCACTGTTGTTCAGACTGGACAATTTCTGTTGTTTTATATTCCAGGGTACTGCCTCCGTCCTCTGTCACCATCATCCTGCTCTTAAGACCATTCAGTAATTTTTTAAAAATTTCATTTCTTTTTCTATTCTAAGATTTCCACTTGGTTCCTTTATTTATGTCTTTTATCTCTATTGACACTCTTTTAATTTGTTTCACCATTGTCTTCTTGGAATATGGTTATAATACATGACTTGAGGTCTCTGTCTCAACCTCTGTGTCATCTCAGAGTTGGTGTCTGCTGAGTGTCTTTTCCACGTGAGATGTTGAGGTTTTTCTCTGTTCTGCACATGTTGAATAATTATGGATTTTATGCTAACATTTGAATACTGTGTTATGGGACCGTGGGCCATGCTGGAACCTTATGAAGAATGTTGATGTTTTTGCTTTGGCAGGCAATTTTCCTGGTTAGTTTCAGTCCACAAGTTCCTACCTGCCTTCTGTGGGCTGTGGGTCCAATGTCAGGTACACGTTGCCGCCTTTGCAGTGCTTTCCAGGTCCGTTCCGTGTGTGGGCCATCCAGTAGCGAGTATGGGACTAGGCAGGGGTCTATCCCACAGTTCAGCTCTCAAAGCCTTTGGTGTACTGCTTAGGGTGAGAGCCCAGGAGCCCACTAAAACTTTCTGGGATTGCTTTCTTCAGCTCCCTCCTCTCTGAAATATTGACACTTTACAGTCTCAGGAGCCCCTCTTTCTGGTTCTCTGGCTAGAAAGCCAGGCTTTTAGTTTTCCGGCTTGGCCATGCAGTTTCTGTGACTGTGTCTGCCTCCAGGGCCAAGTATGGAAGGACAGAGAGAGAGAAACAGCAATGGGCATTACCCACTTGCTGCTGGGAGCACACTTCTGTTAACAGGGGTAATAGTTCCCTTTCCCTGAAGTCCTAGGCACCTCCTGGCTGCCCCTGCTGCAGTAGAACTGCCCTCAGGCCTGATGAGCAGAGAAGAGAAGCAACACAAATGGGATCTCCCCCCACTCTCTCTGACCTACAGGGGCGCGCTTTCCCACTCCTGGGACCAGAAACCGAAGGCTCGGACCTCTTTCTACTGGCACCTGGTGTGCAAACCCAGGTTTTGGTTAGTTAGCCTTGGAGTCCAGGACAGGAGTTGCAAGCTGGGGGATAAACCGGTAAACTTACTGCCTGTTTGATGGTGCTTCGAGTCCTCTCTTCCTTCTCTAATCTTTCTGCTACTACTTTCCTTTCAGAGCTGGCTGCCCTGTGCGTTTAGTCTGGGATTTATAGTTGCAATCGGTGGGAGAGACAGGATGGAGTATGACCGGAATGAGAATGAGAGATGGATTTTTATTTAACAAACAGAAGCATGGATTTTAAAAGGCTGAAAAATCGACCTTAGGGCACACTAATTTGGGGAGAAATTTCTCTTTTCCCCTACAGTGTGGTGGTTATAAGCCCGATTCCTTGGTTTGAATTTTTGTATTCACTTTTCTGGATGAACTTTAGAATCATTGTCATTTAAAAAAAATCTGATTTTGATTTTGATGGGAATTTAGTTAAATTTATAGATTTGGGGAGAAGTAGTCTTTTTATAATATTGAGTCCTTCAGTCTAGGAACATGATATATCTACTCATTTTTTTTAATGCTTTCTTTTATGATCTTTGGTAAAATATATTTTTTTTCCTTCACAAAATCCTTGCATAAGCTTTGGTTAAATTTATTCCCAGGTATTTTATTATTTTTGTTACTATTTGAATGTGATTTTTTTTAACATAAAAAAGTCGGATTGTTATTGCCGATATATAGAAGAGCTACTGATTTTGGCATATTTACTCTGTAAGCAGCTGCCTTACAGAACTTTTATTGGTTCTATTATTTTCTGAGTTGATTTTATTGGTTTTCTGCAAATAATGATTTATGAATTCAGTCTCTCCGAGACTGGTTTTCTTCAAATAACGATAATTTGGAAACTCTTGGGAAAAAAAACTTTGAAAAATTTTATTTTTGGTTTATTTAATCACATTGGCCATTAACTTTTGTACAATATTAGATAATATTGGTGGCATCAGGCTTGCATGTCTTGGTTCTGACTTTTTAGGGAAGTCACTATTAAGATATATTTTATTATGCTAATGTAGTATTTTTAAATTTTTTAAAAAAATTTGATCAGAAAAGGATACTGCATTTTATCACTCTTCCAGCATCCATAAAAATGACCATTTGGTTTTTCTTAGTTGACCTATTAATGCGGTAACATTTTACGAATAGGACCACCTGATTCCGACAGTAAATCCTGGTTGGTCATGGCAGAGACTGCAGGGCAGTCATTCTCAAGGAGGGGCTGTTTCAGGAATTGTGCCCAAGAGAGGTTGTCCCACCATGTCCCCCTCCCCCTTAGTAGTCCAGTGAGCCCCTGTTCCTGGCTGCAGTGTTGTGGTCCTCAGGTGTGTTGGACAGAAATGGCAAATGAATGCATGCTCACTGAGACTTTGGCCCCACCTCTAACATAATGTCTTTGTCTCCTGAAGTTGAGGATCCCCTTAGCCTGGGCTTGAGGACTCAAAGGTCTGTCCTAGAAGCAGACAGACACCATTCCCCAAGATCCCACTCCAGTGAGAAGCAGAGACATGCAAGCCCCAGGAAGACACCCAAGAAGAGGAACAAGAGGCACCATGCTGAACGACTCCGTCATAGGTAAGTGGTCGAGTGACTTGTCCAAGGACATAGTTATAAAGTAGCAGAGATGTCCTTTAAAACCCAGGTGTAATTCCAGAGCTTGTGTGAGCTGGATCTGTCATTGCTGAAGATTGGCTGTCAGGGACTGGCCAGGAGGTGGAACCGGGAAGGGGTTCCTACTCCCCTGTTTGGTGTGTGTGGCCTATCCCACTCCTAATCCCTCCCCTGCCCTGGGAGGGGCCTGGTCTGCAGAGGGCTACAGAGGTCTTGCAGGAGTGCCTCTCCCACAGGTTCCCAGGGGTCCCAGCTGACACCTCACCTAAAAGAAGGCAGAGGAATCAGGCTGTGTAATTGCCATCATAAAGGCTCATGATGCATTGGCAGTATTTCTGCCTACTGTTCTGAAAATTCAAGGAAATAGCTCACATTTATTGAGTACCAGAAGCTATTCTATGAACTTTCTATGTCTTAACTATTTAATTGTTATAACGTTCTTATGAAGTGGGCACTATCATCCCCATTTTACAGATGAAAAAACTAAGGCACAAGAGAGATTCACAGATGGAAAGCTGCAGAGCCAGGATTTAGGCCCAAGCTCTTAACTGCTGCACTGTATTGGTGAAGCAAAGACTGAATAAACCACGGTAACTATAATTTACTTACCTCTTATGGTGGAAAGATGGTGACGTTTTGCTCCCTGTTTATATTCATATACAAGTATCAAAATCATGGGAGACTCTGCCCTGGTGTTTTACAGGAGGTTTCTATCACCGTAGGACACCTGTTTTACCATTAATACCAGGGAAGAGGTTACAAATGGGCCCTTTTCTCGAGTTCTAGAAGGGATAGGAATTAATAGGTTTATTTTACTGATCACAGGAAAGGTTCAAAGAGGAAGAAGAGTGACGTCACACAATGCTATCAGTTTAATGGACAAAGGCTCTAGCCATCTGTGCCTAGATGATCCTTTCTCCAGGTTGTCTTTTAAATATCAAAAGAAAGTTTAGAATTTGGCATTCTGAATCAGCCACATTCTCTGCTGTTTCTGCATCAGAGTAAGTTCTCTTTATTGTCCATGTGGCTTCCTCTCACCAGGGCGTCTTTCTGGAGGCAGCAGCCCAGGGTATCTGAGAGGAGCTCCTGCCCCCCGGCATACCCACGCCCACCCTGCCATGGTGAGACGAGAATCAGCGGCCTCTTGGGACAGAAGCAGGTACCCCAACCCCTGGAATTTCTACAGGTGCTTAACCATTGTTCTTTTTCTGCACACAAACATGAACAAACATTGTCAGGACCTGGAAACCTTTATAGAAGCTAGTTGTTTTTTTTTTTTTTAAATGAGATTTTATTCAAGGTAAGCAAAGGATAAGAGTAGATCATTAAATGAAACCACTATAGGCCATTTTGCAAATATTTTATCAAGAAGCTCACCAGAGAAAACTCAAAGAACCAGAGTACTAAGCTATATATGCCACATTTTTACTGTTTTGAAAATGACAGGTACAGAAGCTGGTGCTGAGTATGTATTCAAGAGAAGGGAGTTCCAAGATGCACAATAGGGTCAGGACAGGTTTGACTTAGTCCCCTAGGCCCTATTCATGTTCAGAATTATCTCCAAAGAAAAGCAAGTTTAAAGAATGTTCAATGTTTTTTGTTGTTTTTTTTTTTTTTACATATACCACATTTTATTAATCCACTCATGTATCGATGGGCACTCATGTTTCCACATCTTTGCGATTGTGAATTGTGCTGCTATGAACATTCTAGTGCAGATGTCTTTTTTATGGAGTGTCTTTTTTCCTTTTGGGTAGATGCCCAGTAATGGGATTGCTGGATCAAATGGTAGCTCTACTTGTAACCCTTTGAAGTATCTCCATGTTGCTTTCCACAGAGGTTGTACTAGTTTGCAGTCCCACCAGCAGTGTATGAGTGTTCCCATCTCTCCACATCCATGCTAACATTTATTGTTTTGGGACTTTTTGATAGAGGCTGTTCTTACTGGAGTGAAGTGATATCTCATTGTGGTTTTGATTTGCATTTCCCTGATGATGAGAGATGTTGAGCATTTTTTCATGTTTGTTGGCCATTAGTCTATCTTCTTTTGAAAAGTTTATGCCTGTGTCCTTTGCCCACTTTTTGACGGGGTTGATTTTTTCTTGCTGGTTTTCCTGAGTTCTATATAGACTCTAGTTATCAGCCCTTTATCGGATGTGTACTGTAAGAATATCTTCTCCCATTCTGTAGGTTGTCTGTTTGCTCTCGTGATAGTTTCCTTGGATGTGCAGAAGCTTTTTAATTTGATCGGGTCCCATTTATTTATTGTTGCTGTTGCTGTGATTGCCTTTGGGGTCTTCTTCATAAATTCTTTGCCTAGGCCAAGGTCTGCAAGAGTTTTTCCAACATTTTCTTCTAGAATTCTTGTAGTTCCATGACTTAAACCTAAGTCTGTTATCCACTGTGAGTTGATTTTTGTGAGAGGTGAAAGGTGTGGATCCTGTTTCAGTCTTCCACATGTGGCTATCCAATTTCCCCAGCTCCATTTATCGATTAAGGATTCTTTTCCCCAGTGGTGGTTTTTGTTTGTTTTTACTGCACTCGTCGTCTTAATTCTTTGGCAACTGGTACTCTACCAATGGAAATTGAGACCTTAGTTAACCTGAGTACTCTATTCCCTAGTCACTGCCTAGACAGCAGTTTCTGAGCAACATATTAGAGGGAAGAGAAGAGAACTTAAGGGCAGGGAGAAAAACTGAAGAAGACATATGCCCTTAAATGTGTATTTTAAGCTAAATATCAATAATTAAATATTACCCAAACCTCTCTATATTTCATCCTACATCAAAGTATGGAGTATTTTAATTGTTTCTTATATATCCCTAAATTCCTAACTGAAGTTGGTGGTTGAGAGAAATGCAAAATTTAATTATTCAGTAGAAATTAATTTAGAAACCTCTCTTCTTTTTTAAAGGCACAAATTAGAAGGTGACAAAACCACCACAAATTTAGCATAAGGGCCCACACTGCCCTGAGGGCATTAGGAAATTCAGGCAGGAGTTGATGTGCAGTCCAGGCTCTAGGTCCCTGCTTGCTGGGAGTTAACTCTGGTTACCGGTGTGGGGGAGGGGTGGAAGGGCCTCCAGGGCTGGCACTCGGGGAGCTCAGAGCAGTGGCTACTTAGAAACAAGGAGGAATGGGGTATTTTAGCAGCAGTATTTTAGCAGTATTTCTGCATCACTGCAAATGCCTGAACACCAGCTCTGCTTGCAGCTTTCTATAAATGCAACTTGATAAGAACAGAAGATTGTGGACATACTATTTTTTAATTAGTTTATTATAAAAGAAAAACAATCCCTGGAGACACAATATACAACATTCTGATTCCTAAATCCTTCTACTTTTTTTTCTTTCCTGAGACTAAACATCCTTCACAATCCCCCAGTCTGCTTGGTCCACACTACAACCCAACTCCCTGGCTCCTGGTCGCACAGGTCCGAGGTTCCAACAACCCTAACCATGGCCAAAGCAGTAGAACCACTCCCCAAAGGGAGCCCTTTGAGAAAATTGAAATAGCTGATAATGTATCCTAAATCAATAGTGAAGGGACTGTTTTGCCTCTAAGAGTAAATCCCACATATCTTATGCTCAAGCGTGTGTCTTCCTATGACTATATTTAACATCTGGAAAGTATGGTGGAATTTTCACCTATTTTTTAAGTCTAGGACTGCCACATGTGATCCAGATGAGTCAAAATAAACAGCCAGGGTATCTTCTAAAAAGCCCATGATGGCCCTTTTGGATGTGTCTCCAGCCAGTGCGTGGATGCTGCTTATGTGTTTCAGGGCCATTTTGACCATTTGGTCTCTTTCCTGTGGGCTGTGGGGTCCTCCGGTGTCATCTCCCTCTGCTCCTGATTTTAAAAACTGTAGGATATAGGACCGGACCATATCTCCATTCAGTTCCACGGTTCCTCTGATACAGGGCAGGTCTGAGGCATTGGCCAAGCTCAAAAGGTGAATCAGTGCCTGGCAGATTTGGGTGCGCAGGCTGGCACAGTACTTGAATTCCAAAAAGTCTGTGGTATCTTCGCTCTTCTGCAAGGCAGTGACCAACGCGTTCCAGATCTGAGCGTACTGGTCAACAGACCCATACTGCGCTCTCTTGCCTGGGATGGAAAGGGCAGCAGCAGATCTGATGCGTACTTTGAAGTTCTTACATGATGTCACAACCGACGTCAGGGCATTGTAAGCCTGGGAGGTCCATGGGGCTGTCCCTAGAAAAAACCCACAGTCGTTAGAACAAATGAAGGCTTAGAAATAACTGGGGTAAAAGGGTGGAAGGAATCATACACACTAGTGCTAAAGACCGTCATTTCATGTGTTCGTTTTACTGTCACGATAATTCTGTAAGATCGGGGCGGTGAATGACAAACTGTGGGATTCTGGGTGCGTGGCCAAGTACCAACCCCCAAACCTCCCTCTTTCCCAAGACCAGTCAGCTGCATGCCTAGGGCCTCTGCTACCCAATATAGGACCCTGATGACTTAGCAAAGGCTTCTTCTCCAGGAGGATTCTGTCCTAAGGGGGTAAGGCTTGGTGGTAGGAGCATAAACTGGAATTGCAGCCCATCTGTTCTCTTGGGCGTTTCTGAGCGGTGTGCAAGCCACACAACTGCATGTGACAGCCGTTTGTGCTAGCACTCAGATTAGCATCCCGATGCTGCTCTGGCCACAGCAAGTCATGCATTTTATTGCAAAGAAAAAGGAAACTTCTAATTTTAAGAATAAGATGCCCAGATTTCTGTCTTTTCTCCATTTCTGTAGGCCCCAGGAAATCACCCTGCTTTCTTCCTTTCCTCATCAGAGTTACCACTACCCAGTTTTGGGGTCTCCTTATTCTTCAAGACAGGTGGCAGAGTAGAATGTAGCTTCTCTAACTCTCCCACCCCTTCCCAACTTCTCTGTTGCTTCTGAAGACAATGAAGCGGGCCCTTTCCATTGGGTGGATGCTCCTGCCACTTACAATGGGCCACTGTTAGAGGTCCCAGAATCTCACTCTCTGACCCATCACTATCCTTTGT